>APFE031659462.1:182153-208458 GCA_000404065.3 Pinus taeda
TTAATTACATTATTAAGTAACTGAACAAATCTCTTCACCACATAAGAATATAAGAGATTAATTAACTAGAAAATATCTCTGGATTTAACCATATCCAATCTAATTGAATATAATTAAAAACCTATAATAACACTTACAACAAATGAAAATACAGAACTAATTATCTAATCT
Source organism: Pinus taeda (assembly GCA_000404065.3). NCBI lineage: Eukaryota > Viridiplantae > Streptophyta > Pinopsida > Pinales > Pinaceae > Pinus > Pinus taeda. Next base: position 182,325 of record APFE031659462.1, read on the forward strand.
AAACTATTCATTTTCCTCCAAATATATGTGCTGACCACTAATCAATCTAATCATTTTCTTCCCCAACATGCCCTAATCAGATTCAGAAATGGCTTCGTCCGTTACCTGTCCAAGGCGGTTCAACTCAGTTTCTGAATTCTTATGGATTTTGGCGACTAGCTGCTCCAGCGATGCCTCAACCTCTCGAAGAGTCGGTCGTTCATGTGGATCTCTTTTACTGCACATCAGACCTATCTTCGCCAACAACACAACAATTCCATGCCCCATAAATTCACTTACTTCATGTGATTCATGTTCTTCATCCTCTTCTTCCATTCTAATCTCCTCCACCAAAGTCGTGTCAATCACCTCCAACAATCTGTCGGGGAATGCATCGTCCACCCAACTCTGCAACGATTGCTCTTCTTCTGATAACGCTGCATCTGTGGGCTTCTTTCCCGTTATCATTTCCAGTGCCAAGATGCCGTAGCTGTATACGTCCCCTTTCATGGACGGGCGCCCTCCTGTACCATATTCTGTAACCAATTTTATATATATAAAACCTTTATTAGTGACTCATATATAAAACCTTTATTAGTGACTCATATATAAAACCTTTATCACTGACTCAAATATTTCCCATATAATCAATCTAGTGTATCAGTGTTTACCTGGTGCAATGTAACCAACAGACCCGATCACATGACTGGAGGTGTCCCCTGAGGCGGCTGCGGCTGTTGAATCGTTCATGAGGCGTGCAATACCGAAATCTCCAACATGAGCAGTCATGGTCTCATCCAGTAAAACGTTGGAAGGTTTCAGATCACAATGAAGAATGGCCGGAGAACAGTGATGGTGAAGGTATGCCATTCCATGGGCCACGTCCTTGAGAATGCTCAGCCGTCTTTTCAGATCCAACCTGCAATTATTTTCCCTACAATGCAAATGGGTATCCAGGTTTCCCTGCGGCATGAACTCCATAATCAAAGATTTGACCTGCAAACTTGAGCATACGCCCACCATTCTCACCAGATTCCGATGGCGGACTCTTCCCAACGTCTTGCATTCTTTTATCAGTCTCTTGTATGAACCTCCTGGTGTGGCAGACTGTATAACTTTGACAGCAACTATTGTGGCGTTGTCTAATACGCCCTTATACACTGACCCATGGCCGCCACGCCCCACTAGGTTATCCGGGCTGAAACCATTAGTTGCTCTGTTCACCTCTTCCTCACTTACAATCTTCGTCTCGCGGAGTTGGCTCCTCAGCATCCTCCCTAATCTCGCTGAAATAGTTTCCAACAATGCAGACTTTCTGCTACGCAAATATATCAAAACCATGATTAAGGCTAGGCAAAATACCAATAGCAAAGTTAAACCAACCGAAGTGGCCAAGATAACTACCCTTCTTTTGGAATCATGATGGTGCCTTGTCGTCAATTTACAATGAGGTAACTCTATCCATCTGCCACAGAGTCCACTGTTTCCTAAGAATGATGTAAAATTCAGTTTTTTGAAAGCTCCAGAGGATGGTACTTCTCCTGTGAAGTTATTGTATGACAAGTTTAAATGCATAAGCTTCTGTAATTTCTTTATAGAGGTAGGCAGGGGACCAGAAAGCTTATTGAAAGAGAGATCCAAATCTTGAAGTCCTGCAACTTGATCGATTGATGTAGGAATGGTGCCTTCCAATGAATTGTGAGAAAGATTAAGGTAGTCCAGTTCAGCGCAATTCACCAATTGGCCGGGTATGCTACCCGAAAAATTATTCGCTGAAAGATCAATTGCTTGAACCATGTGCATTCCTCCCAGTTCGGCAGGCACCCTTCCTGTGAGTGCATTATGTGAGACATTAATGTAGAACTGTAGGTTATGGAGGCTAGCCACTTTCCAAGACATCAAGCCGCTTAGCTGGTTGTAACTGAGGTCCAGAAGCTCGAGATTGGAACAATCCCCTATGCTGTCTGGTATATTACCACTGAATTTGTTATAGCTGAGATTTAATCTTCTTAGCTGCTGTAAACTTGCAAAAACATGATGAATTTCTCCAGAAAACGCGTTTTGAGAAAGGTCCAGTTCATACAGAGCTTTCAATTGACTGAATTGATAGGGTATATTACCTTCCAAGTTATTCCGGGAGAGGTCCAGCAGCTGAAGAGTAGACAGCCCTCCTAGTGCAGAAGGAAGGCTTCCAGAGAGCAAATTACCACCTAGATTTAACAGGAACAATCCAGTGAGGTTGCTTATCTCCTGGGGTATCTTACCAGTGAAACGATTACCACCCAAGTAGAGATAAAGCAGATTTTGAGAAAGACGGCCTATGCTTCCAGGCAAGTTGCCCTTAAGATCAGTGTTCGCAAGATCGAGTACTTGCAGATTAGTGCAGTTTGAAAGTGCTCCAAAGATGGAAATGGATTCCTCACTATACAAATGATTATCCTGAAGCCAAAGTGTCTGTAGAAGACGGAGCTTTCCAAATTCCTGAGGTATGCCTCCCATTAAGAAATTTTCAGAGAGGTCCAGAAATAAAAGCTGAGAGCAATTTCCTACAGATTTCGGAATGGTACCGTTTAATTCGTTTTCCCAGAGCAGCAGATACTCTAAATTTGAGAGCTTTGTACCTATCTCCCACGGGATTTCTCCAGTAAGCCTGTTGTCAAACAAGGATAAGTCGCGTAACTCTGTGCAATTAAGCAGTGAAGGCGGGATTCCTCCACTGAGCTGGTTTTCTCCAAGAGCCAGAGTTTCAATTTTAGAGAGCTTGGTTCCTATCTCCCACGGGATTTCTCCGGTAAGCCTGTTCTCAATCAAATATAATCCTCTTAACTCCGTGCAATTAAGCAGTGAAGGCGGGATTCCTCCACTGAGCTGGTTTTCTACAAGAGACAGACCTTTAATTTTAGCAAGCAAGCCAAGCTGAGAAGGGATAGTGCCGCCAAGGAAGTTATTTCCTAGACCCAGAAATTCCAGCGCAGAACAATTTCCCAAGGATTCGGGCACTTTCCCAGTCAATCCGTTGCCACTCAGTGAAAAATTTCGCAGGTTTTGCAATTGGCCGAGACCGCCCGGAATAGTCCCTCTCAAATTATTGTAGGACAGATTAAGCAGCCTGAGAGATGTGCAATCTTTCAAAGCCTCTGGAATGGACGAAATCAAGTGATTCTGATTGAGTAACAGAAGTCTTAAGCGATGCAACTTGCCCAATTCGTTGGGGATTGTGCCAGAGAAACTGTTCAAAGTGAGGTTCAACACGCTAAGAAAGGAGATATTGCCCAAATGTGGAGGTATAGTCCCTTGCAGGTTCATGTTGTAGAGATTTAGACCAGATACGCGCAGTTTGTGAGGGTTGCAGGTGACACCAGTCCAATTGCAGACATGATTGGCAGCCAAATCCCAGTTGGCCAAGGCGTGAGAAGGATCATATGTGAGGGAGGCTTTGAATGCTTGCAGGGCTTCTATATCGACCTGCAGTCGTTCACGACTTTTCTCATGATAATGATGAAGAAGATGGGCGTTTGCAGAAACAAAGATGAACATGAGTGTGGAGGTGATGAGGATGAAATCCGTGGAAGCTGCCATCGGCTCCTCAGAGGGGCGATCGATAAAATTAAGGAATTACTAAAATATTTCTGAGGGTTTGGGCTATTGTGGATATCAACTAGATTCCTGAAATTCCTGTCAAAAGGAGTAGTATCTGATACGGCATTTTGGTGGATTTTGTTATCATCTACAACAGCGATTCTGAATATTTTAAAGAATCAAAAATGAAATTTCAATGTCCAGGATTACCTTCAATCATTAATAACGCTCTTGCTGCAAACTACAGTCCACTTGATTCTGAAACAGCACTCCATAACGCTCTTGCTGCAAACCACAGTCCACTTGCTTTTTCACTGAAATAATTGCTTCTTCACTGAAACAGCACTCCACTTTCAATCCAATCACTCCAGCTTGAAACAGCACTCCACTTTCAATCCAATCACTCCAGCTTCAATCCAAGCAAAAGAAAAATCACAGAAAATCTGAAGTCACTTCCAAGCTATGTTCTCTCAGCGAGATGGTGTAAGCAACTGAAGGGGATTGAGATACTAGATTGGGGACCAAACAGATGAATTTATAGCAAAACTTCCATCAAAGTTATAATGGCTGTGTCAGCTGTAAAGAACTCCAGCTGTAAAGAACTCCAGATGAACTTCAAAAGCTCCAACCAAAAAATTAATTAATTGCAAAAAAAGACTAAATTCAATTCCATAACTGTAAATTATAATTGGAAGATTTTAATAAAACTTAATAGATTTTCCTTTTCTTATTGACTAGAATGGTGTTTCGAATGGTGTTAACTCAAATCGTCCCTTTCAACTAACTAATACTAATACTCAAATCTTTCGCGGATTTTTCGTTATTGACTGCAAGTCGTCCATCTTGCCGAGCACTAATATATAAAAGTCATTTATATATAAAATTCAAAAGGAGTCGTATCTGATACGGGATTTTGGTGGATTTTCCTTTTCTTGTTGACTGGACTCGTGTTAACTCAAATCGTCCCTTTCAACTAATATATAAAATTCATTTATTAATATTAGAAGTCATTTGGTCAAAGATGTGTAGGATGATACGATGAATGTGTGCTAATTTTATTGTAGAGTTATGATTAAAATAAGATTCTATCAGATAATTAATGAAAAATTTTTAAGTATAAATTTTGTATTAAAAATATTAATATGTTTTTGGAAGAAAAAATATAACACAATGATCAATGTTGTTATTCATAATTTTAATGTAATAAAAAAAGCATATTCAATATTAAATTAATTTAGAATTGTCTTTTAGAATGTAGAGAAATCAATGATTAAAATGGATCTATAGTGGTTTTATGTTTCTCTCTATATAGACCATGTGTAATTTTTCATTGTTCAAATTGCATTTTTGACTTGATAAATGAGTGATTAAGAGGGCTTGGGACTAAACCACACACAAACCGACTAGTCTACACCTCAATTATTTTACCTTTAATTAGTTTTTCCTTCTGAGCATTAAAATATTTTACTAAGGTCAACATTAACACACATTCTCCATCTCTCTAAGAGAAATATAAGTTGTTTTTTTAATTACTTTAATGGTTTTAATTAAAACTAACCAAATATGTACAATCATTTAAGTTTTTATTATAACCGAGAATATTTTTCTATTTAAAGTATTTTTTTAAAGGACAAGTGTCAACTCCAAGTTGCGCACCAACGAAATTACACATCATCCTCATACTAGATCATAGAATGAGCCTCTCAACTAAATTAATTTGGAATTGTTTGTTATTTGCATTCCTTAATTAATTTGGAATTGTTTGTTATTTACATTCCTTAAGTGTTAGTTCCATATTTAAGTGTCTTAATTTGAGCAGTATGGCATTACATTTGTCTAAATATTAACATGCTCATTCTCTCAAAACTAAAATTTGGACGAAAATTAAGGAATGGAAATTAAAAGGTATTTCAATGAGGAGTAACAGGCTCACACTTTTCGCGGATGCGGGTGATATGTGAGACGGGACAGGCGTGGGTGGCTGGACACATGCCGACCTTCGGCCATCACGTGGCACCCATGGTAAACACCAGGAAAGGACACAGGCGGTTTAAAGCAAAGAGGCATGGGACAGTAAATGCCTGGAGAGGTAATTCGGCCCAGAGGATGGCAACAGTTATGGCGGATGTGATCCCGAGCAGGGTAGGTGAGGACGATAGGGATAAAACAGGGTATGAATAGGGAATGTTGGTGGTTATTGAGACGACTGGCCTCTCTGTCTTCGTAGAGATACCTTCTATGTCGGACGAGCTCATCACTCGTTCGACTCTGGTAGCAGAGAGTCTGGTTTATCCCGTGGCTTGTTGGAATTCTTGTCCCTCAATGGTGAGACCTCGACAGCGTATGCTTAGTCGTCGAGGCACTTCCAGAGGGGGAGTCTCACGCAGGCATGACAGGGACAATGTTGGCCATTGCTGCCACTGCAATCCCGCTCGCTCTACTGGAGCTAACCCCCTCCATTCCAGTCAATTCTTGGATGCATGGGCTTCGAGCTCAGCTACCTTGCCAGCCTTCGGCTCCACCATCTTCAATTTCACCAGCTCCACAAATAATCCACGGATCAGCATGCATGTCTCTATCATGTTCATCGAAAATGCACAAGACGATGACGACTCCCTGGATGAACAAAGGCAACGGATGAATGTCAACCCGGGGCAAGCTGCGCAGGCTCCTGAAGCTGATAAGGAGCAGGAGGTAAAGGGACCGGCTTCAGACCCGCAAAATGCTAAGCAAACTCAGAACGTTCAAAGGACGGAAGCTGGGGAAGAGGTAGCAACATTTCCTACCGATGCTGAAAGAGAAGCCTATGGGTGGTGCCGAATTGAGGAAGAGAAAATGGACGAATGAAGACGCCTGCACTCAAGGTTCTTTTGGCTTTTCGCCTGGTCTCCTGGTCTTATTTGCTATTTGTCTTTGGTTCAGTTCTAACCTCAAAGCTTATGGTCTCTTTCGCTTTCTGTTTTGTCATTTCTGTAACGGAATTTTTGATAATGGATCGGGTAAGAACAGTCTCCCCTGCGAGGGAGGAAAAGGATGGTGCCCCTGTGTGGGGCTTGCTCTGGTGGTCAATCTCCTTTTTGTCAGATGCCCCTGCGTGGGCTTGCTCCTTTGGTCAGTCTCGGTTTTTAGTCTGTTGCCCATGCGTGGGCTTTCTTTTGTGGTCAGTTTCGGTTTTAGTCTGGTGCCCCTGCGTGGGCGAGCTCTTGCTTTTGTGTTTGGTGCATTATCGGCTCTCAGGTGTCATGCCCAGAGCCTGTTTCTCATTGGTTTCACCATGATGTATTTTCGACCTCTGTACATATTTTAATAGATTAGTTTTTTACCGAGAAAAAAAAAACAGGCTCACACTTTAAAAACGATAAGTATTAAGCATCATGCACTAAGTCAATTATTGGCTTAGTTCCTTTCATCTTGTTCATTTAATATCATTTTATTCTCTTATAATGCATAAGATGAAAATACATTAAACCAATTAAAACAATCATTAATTCAGAGTGTGGGGCTTAATATTTACTATCCCATACAAGATAGATACCATGAAATTATGACCTACATCCACTGCCTCCAACCTTCTAGCAACATAACATTCATGCTCTCCCACCTCTCCCACATGTATTTGTCCATTGTGTACTTCATGGTTCAACACCCCATATCAGATATGAGATTGAAACTTAAATAGGAAATATTATCCATGTATCTATATATAGGAAAAGTTTTAAATTTAACAATAAATTTGAATGTTTTTAAAATTAAATAGGAAGGACATAACAAAAGTTTGTCTCTGCATGGCCATATTCATCTCCCCTGCATGCATCTATCCATCTAGTATAGATTTGGAATTTCTACTTCACTTGTACATTGAAAAATTGGTGAAGGTCGTTTGTTTTTTTACCTCTTATTTTATGTCTATTACAAGTTAGCGCAAGTTGGTGAACATTATGCAAAAGAAAATAACAAGAAAGAATGACCACATGAAAAGGGAGTTATTAGCATAATTAGGAATAACAATTCGTTTGATTTATTACTGAAACTAGGAAAACATCGTGTTTTCGTACATGTCTCTGTGTTTATCTCTTAAAAGTGAAGAAAAGTATATATGATAAGAAAAACACCAATCACACTGATGGAACACAATTTCAAAAGGATTCCACAAATGCTTAGATTTGAGATAGTGCTCATTGGCTTTTTTTATATGTAAACTTGTAATTTAACCAATGAAAGATTTATGATGAATAACTTAAATACTTACATCTCAAATTTACTATTTAAAAAAAAAAAATTACCCTTTGCCATTGCAGAAATTTTAATAGTCATTAAATACATTAAAAAAGTAAAATAACATCCAATTCCTGAAATAAAATTTAATAAACAAATAAAATAGTGAAGTTGATAACCTCGCAAAGTGGAGACATATATGTGCAACCATGGATATAGGGGTTTGTGGTTTAAGAGATGCCTTATGCAGTATTTGTCAGATCGTGGTTTCAGTCAAGGGTTGGTAAAAGTGTCAGAGGGAGGTGACACTGATAGTATCTGATCCAGAAGTCGGTGGTTGTTAGACGGAAAATGATGTATGGTTTGCAATACAATTCATTCCTTAGATGTTGCTAATGGTTTAGGGTTGTAACAGGTGTGGAGAAAGGGTGGAATGGAGGATGAGGTGGATTATTCCATCGACCCATATGATAATATCTTCATTTGGACTAGGATGCCAACTCATGCACTCGATCTGGAGACCATGGTGACACCTGGCACACCAAACGTAGGGATTTTTTCCTCCCTTCCAACTTGGAAACAGTATCGACAGTCTCATAAGGTTTTCCTCCCTTTTCATTAGTGATGTCACTTAATTTGAATTATGAATTATTTTCGGTGCCAGAGGAGTCATCCTTGCTAGGGTTTCAAGACCCTAGTTTGGACGTCACTGTAGACCTAACCCACTATTTCCCCTTGGATACTCGAATTTGGATCTTGGGGGGAGGCGCCCAAGATCTGAAAAATTCAAATGCGAGAAGAAAAGAGGAGAACACACAATAACAAAACCATAAAGAAACTTTTTTTATTAAAACAGATAATAACTGTAAATGCTACATTATGGTGGACCTTTTGTCCTTTTAGAAAATGCAACTTGTTACTTATAACCTTTTTTGGTCACAATACCACAGGTAAATTCTATGAGTGGGTAAATACCATGGTTGAATGAATACCATGGGTGGATGTCACTTACAATACCATGGGTAAATTCCATGAATGGATAAGTACCATGGGAGGATGAATACCAAGAGTCGATGGCACCTACAATACCATCGGAAAATAACATGGGTGAATGAATACCATGGGTGGATGCCACTTTACAATATCATGGGTAAATTCCATGGGTGGATAAATACCATGGATGGATGAATACCATGGGTAGATGCCACTTACAATACAATGGGTAAATTCCATGGGGGAATGAATACTATGGGTGGATGAATACCATGGGTGGATGCCATTTTCCATTTGGGTCATTCCTCCCTCCTAAAGAAGAAATGGTCCCCATTGCGTGAAGTTCCTCCTGAGAAGCCTTTGTTGAATATGAAGAGCCACTAAACAGAAGGGTTTCGCGTGGTTAACTCATAACCATGATGAACACAAATATGAGGATAGAGATACCTTGTAATGCTTGTGACCAACTATGCAACTGATAGTATGTGGCCTAGCAAATGGACTTCGATAAAGTGTGGGTTTGTGGATGACCCATAATCATGAAAAACGAAGATCCGAGGATATAGATACCTTGTAATGCTTGTGACCAACAACGATACTAATAGTGTGCGGCCTAGAAAATGGACTTCGATGAAGTGTGGGTTTGTGGATGACCCATAACCATGAAAAATAAATATCCAAGGATAGAGATACCTTATAATGCTTATGACCAACTGTGATACTAACAGTGTGTGGCCTAGCAAATCGACTTCGATGACAAGGATTTTGGGTGGTTGACCCATAACTGTGATGTTGGCTGTTGATGAAATAGCAGGTGCCTACATAGCTTAGGGTGGGAGGGCACGTCTCCAAAGAACCCAAGTCGGATGCTGCTATTCTGAAATTGATGAATGTGAAGCAGGTGCCTACTAAAGCGGGTTGGGAGGGCACATCTCCAAAGGGAACCTGCTTCAAATGCCACTCCAGATTTAAAATGGGCATAACTCGATAAATTTAACCCAGAATCTTTATTAAAACCTATTTTTGGAAATAGAATGATCATTCTGCATCTTCCCATGTGATTGAAATCCCTACCTGGACACTCTCGAAAATCAGATTTGTGCTACAACTGTCTTGTTGTCATAAAAGTTATCAAAAAATAGTTGATTTTAAATCAACGATATCTCCCTCATCCGAACTTTGATTCAACCAATTTGTTTTTTGAAATTGGGAATTTTTTCGAGAGGAGCTCATATCTACAATAATTTTTTTGAAATTCTGCACAATAACTGCAAAAAATGATAGGAAAGTTCTCGTCCACGAATTGTCATCAGAAAAATTTCTGCAACATAGCTTATTTTAAATCAGTGATATCTCCCTCATCTCGACTTTGATTCAACCGATTTTTTTTCTTTTTGAATTTGGGTATTTTTTTCGGAAGGAATCCAGATATGTTATTTATTTTTGTAAATCTTGGACCAAAAGTTTCAAATATGATCTGCAAACTCACCACCCAAAAACAATTCCTACAAAAAAAATGAAAAAATAAAAATTATTCCCGCTTTTCCAAGAAAGTGCTCTGTGGAGTTCATAGCACGTGGCTGAAGTTTGTTGGATGTGTTCAAAAAATTGTCTGCTTTCCATCCTCAGACTGATGGCTAGATGGAGGTCATCAATAGGATGATAGTGCACATACTCTACATGTACAACTACAATCATCCTTGAACCTAGGATGAGAGTCTTCCATATGTGTAACACATTTATAATAGAGCTCTCCATAGCTTGATTGGTTGCTTTCCCTTTCAAGTGGGTCTTGGATTTCAACCATTGTGTATGATTAATGTTGCCATGCCTCATACAAATATGTAGACTGAATCCACACACGTATTTTCTGAGCCTAATAAAGTGATACGCCAACAGGTCCACGACATTCTTGAGAAATCAAAATGCCAAGTACAAGCAATGGCATGATCAACATCGGGTGCCACATAAGTTTCAGATGGGCGAAAAAGTTTGGTTTCATTTGTAGAATGAACACTTTACTGGAGCCTATCAGAAACTTAGACCACTCCCATATGGTACTTAAACCATTACCAAGGCTATGGGAGAGAATGCATTTGAGCTCAGCATTCCCCCATTCCTTGGCTTGCACCCAGTTTTCAATGTGGTATGCCTTCTACCATACTTCCCACCATTACTGGACACATCAAACATTGCAGAAAAACTCACATCTACAGAGTTAAATCTAGAGTGCATGGAACAAGCCACAACTGATCTGGATCTTGGGGTGAGGCCCCCAAGATCTGAAAAATTCAAATTTGCCATAATAAAATAGGAGAACACAAAATAAAAAAACTGCAAAGAAAATTTTTTTATTAAAACATATAATAATTGTAAAGGCTACATTGCAGTGGACCTTTTGTCCTTCTACAAAATGTGACTTGTTACTTATATCCTTTTTTTGTCACAATACCACAGGTAAATTCCATGAGTGGGTAAATACCACTAGTGAATGAATACCATGGGTGGATGTCACTTACAATACCATGGGTAAATTCCATGAGTGGATAAATACCATGGGAGGATGAATACCAAGTGCCGATGCCACTTACAATACCATGGGGAAATAACATGGGTGAATGAATACCATGGGTGGATGCCACTTACAATTTCATGGGTGAATTCCATGGCTGGATAAATACCATGGGTGGATGAATACCATGGGTGGATGCCACTTACAATCCCATGGGTAAATTCCATGGGTGAATGAATACTATGGGTGGATGAATACCATGGGTGGATGCCATTTTCCATTCAGATCATACTCTAGTTGAAAGTTCCTTCTAGGGGTCTTTTATTGAAGTTGAGTAGGTATGGGAAAAGTTGGGAAGGTCCAGTTTTATGCCTTATTTTTCTAGGGGTTTCTCAAATTCAGGTGGGCCGGCGTTTGGCATCTCACGAAGGGCAAGATAGGATTTTAGCAGGGATTTTCAAGTTGAGCTAGTAAGGGAAGAGGTAGAATGGTCTGGTTTTGAGCCTTAGTTTTCTAAGGGTATCTCACCTAATTTTGAGTAAGGTGGGATAGGGTATGGAAACTCTTAGAGGGTGGAAGAGACTTTTAGTGGGGGTTTCCTAGTTAAGCTAATAGGGGTTAATTTTGAAGGACTCTCAAGTTGCGTAAATTATGGGAGTGCTTCCATGGAGATCTATGACAGTGCAAGGGGAAGGACCAAGGTGTACACTTAGACATGGTGAACCCCAATAGCTTAATCAAGCCTAGAGGTTATGCTTAGGACTAAAAAAAAGTGAAAAAGAGTAAAATGTACTAGGGTAAAATATGAACTAGAGGATTTGGTTCTTGGAGAAGGAGTACAATTTGGGGATGCTATGGAAACATCTGATAGGGTACTAGTATGTTGTGTTCATGGAAAGGAATTCACTGTAGAAAATCTTCGTGTATGTGTAAAGACAGTGTAGGATAAGTATCTCAAAGAGTTGCTAGTGGTCAGAACTCTCAGGAGGGGATGGTTTTCATTAAGATTCAACTTCGTGGAAGATGCAAACTAGGTGTTATGCAAAACATGGTGCATTGATTCATCACTGGTCTTATTGAAGAAAAGGAGTCCTGTATTCAATGCTAGCAAAGAAAATCTGTGGTTTGGCCTGATGGGTGAGGCTCCTAGGTTTTCCCATGTAGTTTTGATATCAATATATCTTCAGATTATCAAGGATAAATAGGGATCTTTTGTGGAGGTGGATAGATCCTATGAAGAAAAATAATGGAAATTTCTAGAATTATGGTCAATTTGGATATGCGAGAGGGTTTGATTTAACTTTTAACATTACTTATTGAGGGTTATTCCACAAACAGATTATGGACTATGAGGTAATTCCATTCAAATGTTGTAGGTGCCACAAAGCGGATCACATTCTAAAGGATTTCTCATTTCCCTACTTTGATATACCCTGGTTAACATTTCCCCCTTTTGTAAATAATTGTAATTATTTTAAAATGGCTGAGAAAGGGACACTGATTCCTTTACTTGAGGAAGAGGGTTGCTCGAGGAAATGGTTGTCTTTTAAAACTCAATATTGGTTGAATGAAGGGATTTATTGTGACAATTACGCATTCAATGTAACTGAAAGAGGAATAACCAGTCCAAGTGTCCTTCAACTCAAATAACAAGCAAAGAAAAGGTAAAACATTAAGAGCAACAGGGTTGTGTTGTCAAGACGTGATTGTTGTGTGACTTGTATGAAGAACAAGGTAGTTAATTCGTTAGGTGACGAATATATTTTCATTAAGGAATACATGCCCCATATTTCTCTCACGCGTACACAAGTCATGAGGTATTGGCAACAAATAGGATGTTTAGAGCTATTGTGTGTGGGGGAATGCAAAGCTGAGAGAGAGAGATCAAGTGGTCTTTGGAACTGTATCAAATCCTTGAAAAAGGATCATATGTGAGGAACCTTTTAAGAAAATATTGTTGTGTGAATGGTTTAGACAATATGGCTTACTTGTAAGGCTGAAGAAACCCTAGTTCTTGTGACGACTAAAAGAACCACTAGGAGCTTCCCTGGGATAAAACTCTGGTTCTTGACTCATTGATGAACCACCTAGAGAGTGATTTATTTACAATTGACAATTTCACCGCTAATGAACCTTCTTGATAGTGGCCTCTCTTCTTCTAGAAGTGAGCTGGGATTCTTTGTATTTTGAAATGTTGGCATGAATGTATGTATGGATGAACTGTGAGAGCTGTAATGAGATTAACTGGTGGATGAAGGAAACCATGGCCTTATGACGTCTTGTTTCCGCTGTTTTCATTAGTTGAAAGCACCTATAAGCACCCCACCCCAGGCTTGTGAATTTGGCTTAGGGGTGAGAATTGCAAGTAAGGCTTGACTACAACTGTATATGGTTGGGTGGAGAGTTGAAGTCCTAATCCCATTTATCGATCACATTTTAATAACATAAGTATATTCAAGCCTTTATGCATGTATCTTTATGCATATGATTAATTTGTTGGGTTTAATGCTTATGATGATATTGGTTCATTTTGTTGGTTAATTCTTATGGAATAATTAGGAATGTGAATTCCTGTACAATGTTAAAGATATAAGAAATGAATGAGGAATGGTTCATCCCTAGAGGACTAATATACTCATGATTTCCTATGCTTAATATATTTACTTATCATACATTGGCATCAGGCAATTATTTTACTGAATTTAATGTCCAGGGAGGTCAAATTGGCATGAAAATGTATTGCAAGATCCCAAAATATAATCTTAGGAATGTTTTATTCATGTATTCATCGAGAGTCTACAAATTGGTTAACAATGGAATGTGTGTTGAGAGATGGGTAGATCTCTGTGATATTATCATTTTTTTGCGTTGTTGAAGGAATGGTTCAACTCTTGTCCTTACTCGAAGCTTGAAACTAATCTAATTAGCTGAGCATGAAGAAGAAATATTTTCTATTGAAATTCTCTCTCCTTTTGTTTTAATGACATGCGCAACTGGCTTGTTCATCTGGTTGGTGTTTATATATTTAAGCTCATGAGAGACATTGCAACTTGTGTATATATATGTGTGTTTTTAAATAACTATACACTCGTTGGTTGGGTCGAAGCTGTTGTAATATTAAGAGGGATAACTCCAATGGAATGCCATATAAAACCTTTAGTGTAATGGCCTTAGCCCTAGATTTAGGTCCAAGTGCCCATAAAAACCACTAAATCCAACCTATGTGTGTTTATAGACAATGTGGTAAGTGGGACTGAGCCTTGATACTTTAAAAATGGTTGTTCATGAGAATACTAAAATATTCTTGTAATTTTCTGTTAAGAGATTTAACAAATACGAGTTGAAGCATGCGGGTGGAGCACAAAGGATCCACAATTATTATTATTTTAAGGCCCAACAATAAATCTAGGTTATTGACCATGTTTTCATAACACATAACCAAGCATGAGGCTAGTGTAATGAAGGGACAATACTAAATGTGAGAAATCGACAACCAAGAGGTGGGTAGGCATGACTGTGTCCTTTTCGTGTTCACATCCCTAGGTCTGTTTGCAGTAAGTAATTAATATCTAAACGGGCAAGCAAAAAGAATAGAAGCAGGTAGGTGGGACTGGGCTTAAGGGGAAGAGACATCCTGAGATGATGTATGCCTAGAGGTTACATCTCGAAAGCTCACAAGAGGTTGCACAAGAGAAACACCCAGGCTGACAAGGACCAAGATGGCGTAGTGTAGCCTACATCACAACGATGGCTAAGATGACGTGGAGGACATGCAATATCTGGCGGAGGAACTAGTGCCCATGTAAAGCGGGCCTATCATGGTGTTAGGAGGCTTAAGGTGGGCCTACATAGATGGTAATTCTATCACAATAGTTGATAATAATATTTCTATCCCATAGTCTATCTCTCAGAGGTAACCATGCACAATGTTCAAGGGAGAACAGGTTGACCTAGCACTAGGCTACCATGGTGTCGCCTATGCTATATACCACCAAAATACAAGGGGGTCTCTCCGATGTGAAGTCCCGATTAAACCTCACACCATTTGGAGTAGGATCCCCATATGGAGTATCGACCTGGCCACCATAACTCAATGGTTTTCCTTAGTTGCAATCAATAACATAAGAGAGTATGCACATAACCTTTGAAAAGTAGGCTTTCACGAGAGGGGAGACAACATCGAGTCTCTAAAAGGAAAGTAATAGTGCTATCCTAAGAGAGGAACATGAGAACAACAAAAGATTCATTAGTTATCTAGTGAAGTAGTTCACATAGACACAACGATCATTAAAGAAAGTACAACACACATCCAACAAGATAAGCACCAAAGCCAATGAAGTAGTTCAATTTCTTTAGTACATGTGAACATATCATATACTGCAAACATCTAAAGAATAATCTTACAACATTCATGATACATGCATAAAAGTATTTTAGCCCAATGAGCTTCTAATTATTAAGTGAAAGATCCAAGTACATAGTTACAATGGTGAGACATTAGCTCCAATAGTTGAGCATTAAGTCACTTCTTGCTTCTCCAAATAATGATCTTCTCTCATATGACAAGCTAGATAATCCAAGGCTATGTTTTCAAAGTCTAAGAGGTTTCTTCCTTGAGCACCACCTTTCCCTGTTCAGGTGGTACACCAACCAATTAAGTTCACTCATGAAAAGGAAAGACCAGTTTGGAAATAATCTATTCTACCCCTACTTTACTCATGGAAGAAGTTGATTGTGATGAGCCTGTGTGAGGGCTAAGAAAAAAAGGCTTGTTGAGAGTTTCACAATTGAGATTAGTTGTGGTTGAGGGAGGACACCATTGCTCACTAGGAATGCACAATGTGCTATAAGGAGGGTCTCTTTAGGTTCCAACATAGTGAGAAAGTGCAAGGGACAAGGTTGATGAGCCTTTTGAGTGAAACGACACAGTGCTCAGGGCTCAAGGAAGAAGGAGACCATGATAGCATAGTTTATATTCCCAGTGGCTATGGGAGGACCTCACTGTGCACTAGAACTACTTAATTCATTGAGGGAGACAAGTTATAACAAGGCATGGTGCAGTGATGGGTTTCATTCGGTAGAGAAGGTAAGATTAGGCATTGTACCTACGCAATGTGTAGTGCTTGAGTGTTAGGCTTCCATGCTAGTGTAATTAAGGGTTGCAGTAGATCAGAGGTGGACTCATTGTCCACTAGAAATGTGAACTAAGCTGAGGGAGGCTCACTATAAGAGAGAGTTGTGTAGTTAGCTAAGGAAAGCAACAAAAAGTCAAGTGACTTTGCTAGGAGGATTCTCACTACATTGTGAAGGAGAGGGAGCCTATGTATTGTGCAGTTTATCATTGAAAGGAGATGGAGGATTCCTTGCTATCAACTAGAAATTCTCCATGTTCTATACAAGGCATAACTGATTAGAGCTCAGTGAAGTGTGTCAGTACAAGAAACAAGGGTTAGTGACTATGCTTTGAAGGTTCTTAATGCACAATGAAAGGAGCTGACCTGAGAAAATATCTAGTGCTCAAGTTCACAGGAAAAGGTTTCATCAATGAAGCTCATGGATAGGGAGTTCTAATCACTTGGTGAAATATTAAACCCTTCATAACTTGCATTGGGCAAGAGGACCAAGAAGAGATTTATAATGGCTGAGTGTCGGTCGAGTAGAGTGAGAGAAAGAAACCCATTCTAATGAGACTCAAATGAAGATCACACACATGACTTCCATCAATACAAGCTAGGGAAACACACAAGATTCAAAATGAATGATCATACCTTGACATGATAGAAAAACAACACTTATTTCTAACTGTGATAGTTAAAATGTAGCATTGCAACACTTAGAATACAAGTTGCGACACAAGTGTCGATTGGCACCAGAAAGTGCACTAAGGTACAAGACTCTAGCTATCACATATTCTCATGATATATAGGACCATCTATTGTGGAATAGTGCTCTAGAAGTGCCTCTAGTGATGTGCGAAGGTGGGATGCATACATGAAGTCAAAAGTTAAAAGTGACACTTGCAACAACAAGAAAAAGTGAAAAAGACCCTTACAAAAGTTGAAGAAAATGAAAGTGACACATGCAAAAGTTAAAGAAAATGAAACTAACACATGCAAAAGTGAAGATAACGTGACATAAACATCTTTTTAAATGAAAGTAAGAAAAAAGGACATCCACGAAAGTGAAAGCTATAGTTGAGAATACTCATTGGAATAGTAGTACAATTGCAGCCAAAGTGAGAGAGACTTTCAATGGAGAGTGCACACTGATCATCAACATATGTTGCACAGTACACTATTGCATAGTCACTATCAATAGTAATTATGCAAGACTTACGTTAAGGAGTTGTGCAATACCTATCTAAGATTGCGTAAAAATACGTTCATTTGTAAATTATTCGAGGAATGAGCATGTATGAGAAAGTGATTTTGATACTTAGAATATGAGAAGAAGAATAAAAATCAATTGACCATGAAGGGACCATGGAATGACATATCAAAAGATCCTATTTAGGCTCCAAAATTCAAATGTAGGAAAATCTTTAGAGGGTGTTTGATGGAGCGTCAACAATTGGCGACACACTGGTAGAACTCCAGATTCTATGTTTAGGTGCTCTACCAAATTCTTGGTTTTCCGGTAATCAGATAGTATTTTGAACTTTCATGCCCTTTGCATATTGTTGAAAAAAATCGGTGTTTTTGTCCCCACTCGTAAGCTAGAGCATTCTTCTCTTGAGATGCCACATCTCCTCCTTGTTCGCCAAAATTTTCCTCTTGCTTGTTTCAAGATGGATCACTCTTTGTTTAGACTTGTTTGAGATGTATCCTCGAAGGGTTGTTTTTTCCTTGATTTGGGCTTTTCTTTCTTGTTTCTTGATTTTTCCAGTATTGTTGACTCATTTGTAGTCTGGGAAATCTTTTTGATCTTTTGGGTCAGGTCTGTATTTTTTATTTTTCCCTATTTTTCTGCATCTACGCTTATTTTCTTGTATACAAAAGTGTACACATGCAGTTTCTACCAAAGAAACCCGTGTATACACTAGTTTCTTCATAAACAGTCACCTGTACATGTAGATCTGTTATCAAACAATCATGTATATTTGGACAATTTTTTTTTTTCAAAATTTGCCTCCAGTCAAGGATGTAGCCTAGTTTTTCTGCTTCTTTAAGGTCATTTGCAGTCTGGAATGGTCTTGTTTCTTGCTAGTGTCAGTTTATTTGTCTCTTTTTGCAAAAATATTTTTTCGACCTAGGGTTTGAAATTTTTTAAATTTTTGTATTTTAATATTGGGTTTTAGACCTTCTTGGTGAAGTGTCTAACTGTTCTATGCTTCTGGAAGAATGACTTGGTTCTCAACTTTCCTATAATCCAATATTTTTATTACTTCACTTTGCATTCTTGAAGTTGTCTCATTTGCTATCTTTTTGGTTATTTGGGAAAGGTCTTTGCAATTTTGGTTTAGTGAAGTATTTTGGTTCTCTGAAATCTTTCTGTTTTTTTGTTTTTCTTTGGTTTTTGGTTTCTAATTTTTTTAGCTTACCAAAAAATGTGTGAATCTTCATTTGAGGTTGAAATTTTCTTTGCTTGGGAGACCTTTTCTTGGATATTTCTTTCTCCTTGTTTGGTCAAATTTTGGCTTTAGGTCTTTGAAAGAACACATTTGTTTGTTTAGAGAATTCCATAGAATCTTGCATTTAGGAATCTCTAGTATGCATTAAGGTAGTTGTCATTGTTGGAACCATAGTTTATTTTGGTAGATGTTGAATGTGTATGTGTGTTTAAAAGAAAAGAAGAAAAGAGTTTTTGCTTTTATAGATTCCTCGTAGAACCTTATAGAGATCAATTTTCTTTGAAGAAAAAGATGTTTCAGTTGCATGTAACCTAGTTTTCTATTGGTTTATTTTAAGTCAGAACATCACCAGTTTCACTTCCGCTATCTGTGACATAAATAACAACCAATAAAATCAAGCGCTTAATCTAAAATGAACTAGATTTTCTTTTTTTCATAGATACGTCAATTATTCTAGTGAATTTAGGGCCTTGGAATAGGTGTGTGGGGAGTAAACTCTCCAAGGCCACTCTAAACTAAAACATAGAAGTTGATTAAAGAGTGAAAATCCAATCTCGTTAAACTATCAGGGAAAGATCTTATAACACATGAGTTAAGCACGAGGATGAGTGAAGATAAGGAAAGAGAGACACCCCCTCTCCTACTTGTTGGATCTCGCGCCCACGACTGTTCCACCCATCTTCTGAGCACGAACTGGTGACCTTAGTTGCCTATCCTAGGGACAACACATGTGACTACAGGGCGGATGCCTATGATACATGAGATAGATGTTGCATCACTTTCATAGTACTTTTGAAGGGTGCCTTGCGAAGCTTGAGTAATTACTTCGGCAAAGGCTATTGTTTAGAGGTCAACGTAATTATTTCTGATATCTTCATTAGTTGGCTTGGGCCATAACTATCCTAAATTATCTTCGGAAGGTCCTTATCTTCTCTTCCTTGTATTTTGGTACCTGGTCCTAATCACCAAAAAAACTTAGGAGCTACTTATTTGGTTGTATCTTTAGGGAATTTTAGTGATTTCTCTTTGCCCCTAGAATGCCATAAGTTTTTATTTTTTGAGTCTTTAAAATTCCTCTTAATATTTAAAAGTGGCTGATGGAAAAGTTCGTTGGTCTAGGAGGCTTCATGGGATTTCACCTGCAAGTGTCAAGTCTTCATATAAAAGGTGTAGGAGTAGTTTTCCTGGTGATTTTCAACCAATAGCAGCTAACACATTGGAGATTAATCCTACTTTAGGGGCTCTCATTCCATAGGGTGAACCTAGTTCAGTTCATAATTTGGACAGAAACACTCTGGTCCTTGCTAGGGTGCTCTTCCAATTAGGAGACGAGATTGATATTGAGGACATCCTTGAGTCTCCTGTGACTCCTTTGACACATCTTCCTTCTTATCTTCCTTACAACAATCATACATGGGTACCCTGACTCACAGGATAGAAAGCCCTATTCCCTCTCCTTTTTTTCTGATTGCCAATGCTAGTGGGGTAAGTATGGCTACTAATACTTCTTGTGTGCAAACCCCTCCTTCAATTTCAAGAGGGGGTACTATTGTTATCTCTAATGTTACACCCAATATAGTAGTTGTTGACAAATTCCTTTTTAATTTTTTGTTGAGATTTTAATTTTATTAATATTATTGGGTTTTATCCCAATCTCCAACCAAAGTCCACCAATCTACAACCCTAGCCCATAGAAGACACCAAGGCAGGAGCCCAAGGCCAAGTGGAAGTAACATTATATGTGCACAACGCATTGGAAGGCATTGTGTATGATGGTAAATGTAAAGGGTACATTGTTGCCTCATAGATGTGGGATATTTGTTTTCAAAACAAATATGCATGTAACTAGTGCAATTCTGCAGTCAAGGAAGGTCAAGGTATTAACTGTTCTACAAAAGTTGCTCTATACAACAAGATGAAAGGCAAGATATTGAATACTTGTAATTATTTGATAGAGCGAATTACGGTAGGTTCGGGAGAATATAAAGGATACCAAAATTGGAAATGGTGTTTACCTAATTTGGAGGAGCAAGTTGGAAAATGTATGCTTATTTTAGGAATTGTGAATTTAATTCAACGAATGAGTAGACAAAATTCAATATGACATGGATTAGGATGGTGGGATATAATGGCTTATGTAGATGAAGATAGTAATTTGAGCTTTCAAGGTTAATTAACTAAAATTCGTAGACTAGTGTGTCACCTAGTTGGATGTGTAATTATAGAATTAATAAGATCAATTATTTCCCACAACCCTGCAATTATGGAGGCATTTGGTTCACTTTCACAAAAAAGAGGAGTTGCTGATGTGGCACATGAACAATTGGTTAACATTGAAATGCAAAGGGCTTCTTTATTAGAACTTGAGATATCCTACTATGAAAATGTTGAAGAAATCACTAAATGGAAAGTGTCACCTAAAATGGCTATCGAAAAGTGTAGGGAAACCTTTCTTGGGGAGAAGCAGAGAGCTTGCAAGTCAAGCCTAGCTGGATAAACAGAAGGATGCATGGGACCAGTGAGATTCTCAAGCTTCAACACTTATGAAGAAAAAGACAAGTGCACGTGGTACTTTTCTCGCAACTGAACAACAGTTTGAGTCTCTTATAACTATTGAACACGATGGAGACATGCATCCTATAAGTGGTAAAAGTTTTACTTGCAACATTTGCTAGGCCATTCTCTAAACTGGAACCCTATGATTGAAAGTTTCCTTATTTTGGGCATGAATCCTACTTGAGAAAGAGCTAAGTGGGTCAGACAGAGATTGTCACTTCTACTTTTTCCGGATTTGAGTCAATCTTGAAGGTCACTAATATTTTAAAGGACCATACATTCTTTGTGTGGAAGCTTGGTACTATCAATGCTTATCTTGATTCATGTATCTGTAATGTTTCACCAACTATAGATCATACCTTAGGTTTTAACCAAACGGTTAGCAGTGAAAAGAGAAGCTCTATGCACAACTAATGAATTTGTTGCATTTTTATGAGGAGTTTGAGATAGGTGACCATGTTGGCACTCAACTTAGTGATGATAATGTTTTTCTAGTGAATTTATCTCAACTTCAAGATGTTCATGTTTTGGTTTTAAAGGAGATTCCAAAACTCTGAAATCTAGTATTGACCAACATGGGCTCAATTGAAAAATCATAATGATTTGGTGGATGTTGCTTGGATGAAGAGTTTGAAGCATCATGAGTTGAAAAAAATTAGTTAACTTTTGTGTGAGTACCAAAATAAATCAATGTTTATTATATTCCTTTTCCAGATGACCAAATTTTGATGGGTCTACATATCCAAAGTTTAACAAGACTCAAGGTTTCGCAAAATGGTATTGCAAAACCAACAATACGATTAATGGATGGTCCAGATTTATTGCACCATCCCTACCTCATTTTTCCAAAACCACGAAGGACGGTGGTGAAAAATGGTTTTTGATTTTATAAAACCACTAAGACTTTTGATGATATACACACAACGAATCTGGGACTCGCACATAGTTTTCCACTGCCACCAAGGTCTCCATACATCTAGCTCATCTCCACATGGCGTGTGACAAAGATCAGACATGCATGGATTTAATATTTTTGTTTTAATTAGAATGCCCGATATATGTTTGTATTGATTTGTTTTTAAAAGGGCCGAAGTTTTATCTTTAACAAGGGGTTATATTTAATATATATGATATTAAATTAATATTTCTTGTAATTTTATTATTTCCAAACACTTCTAAAAAATCATTTTTATAATTGTTTCAAGAATCCGTTTTTGAAACTGATTGAGATAATCGGTCGCAGGGGGAGAAGCAAAAGATCAGAAATGAGTAAAAAGTAGGGGTTTGGAGTGTGAAGCTGATGATGATATGTAATGAAAGCATCTCTCTGAAACTTAAAAATAAATACCAATTTTGATTCCAATTATTGGGGTAATTGCAAAAATATTTTCTTCTTATGTTTTTATCATTCATTATTGTTTTTATTCCACTAATATGAGTGTAACAACGCAGCAGGTTGATTCAAATCAATTTTATGAATTTTCTTGGAATTAATGGCACTCATATTTTTGGTTTGAATCCCTTAATGGGAACTCCACCATACCAAGCATTCATCCATGTTTCTTGTTCTTTGCATCATTTACTATACAAGGACAAAGGTTGAGATTCTTAAGTGCCTTAGCGATTAAGCCTTGTTTTCTCCATCTGCTTCTAATAATCTATTGACACCCTAAGCACTGCAACCCTCACTTATCTTGGCCAATCCAGTTGTAAAGATAGGTTTTAGAATTAGATCATTCATTGTTATTCTCATGGTATATTTCTTCGACCCTATATTTTATTATATTTTATAAATCTTGTAGATGTCCTGGGCACTAGTCCCTTTGTAGCCAGGAATTTTCTCCGTCATTACAAAAAAACCAACAATTCGATTAAATTTCTAGTTGGGTTTTGGGTAAAAGTGATCAGAAAAAAGTCTTGAGGAAAAATTCAGTAAATATAATGTTTAGACTATTTCTTTACAACTTCCTTTGGCGTAAGTAGGATACCCTCAACATGGGAAAAGGATTTCCTACGTGAATCCAAATGGTTACAATTATCAAAGATAAGAGGTAAAGTTTTTGGATGGTCCGTGAATAATCAATAGAGGCTTCACTAAATGTCACAATTAAGAAGGAATTGAGGGTCATCAATATATTTTAAGGTAATTTTTTTTGGGTTAGCAATACAACTTAATGAGAATTGAAAATCACTAGATTGGATGAGATCAATAGGCCATAGTTAATGAAATCACATAAAACAGTATCCTCAGGCATATGCATGGTGCTTGATGCTCATGTTGCTATAAACCCCTGCCCTTGGGCCTCCTTTCCTCTTCCCGACTAGTTTTCCCCATAACCCTCATGTCCTCTTCATAGCCACATTGGACCATGTTATATTACATTTTGAAATAATATTTACATATATTGAGTAAATCTTGGAAGGTACAACCACATGGTACATAGAAAACCTGTTTAGCACAATTAGATTCCTAACCACTCACGAGTTGGGACTTGGCCTTGTGCTATACACTAGGAATTCACATGAAATATTTACATGACTTTCACATATGTTCATTTATTTAAGATCATATGCTTTGACCCTCATCATAATGACTTATTTACAATTTATACATAATTTAATTAAATAGATCCAAGGGGCCAAAGCTAGAGTATAAGCATTGAGATACTCCTATAATATGATAAACAAGGAGAAAAGAACGACACCTAGAGATATCATCCAAGAATAATAGACATTGGAAAATCCTTATGTATGAGCTACATTACTTGCTCAAGTACCCAATGGGACGCATACCAATACTACTCCTTGCCTTGATAGGAGTTGTAGCTTTCAACATAGAAGAAACTACTATATATGCATTGTTAGGTACCTATACTACTAGTGTAGCCCCGTATTGTTATTAGTGCAACCCCCTTATGGTATTGTTGTGCCCATGTAGTCCCCTTGTTGTTATTATTGTGCCCCATAGAAGCCCACTATTGTTATTGTTGTGCCCCTACAATATTATTGTTATGTAGGCTCTGATTATATTGGAACCACTTAGACTCCTATGTATAGAAAGGAGGTATTGTCATTTGTATCATCCAAGAATTGGTCATTTGTGTAATGTAAAGGAGGTTGCCCCCTTGAAGAGGCTGATTTTGAAGTTGTTGATTTGTCATTTCTATCTTTTTGCGAGTTGGTTTCATAACATGCATCCCTTAAGATTCCTATAAAGGAAACATTTTACATCCTTTACAAGGAGAATTAGTATTCCAAGAAGAAACCAAACATATTCATTACATTTTCATTAATGGGATTAGCAATATAAGGATTGAAATTTTGTGTAAGTTGAGAGTCATCTGTGTGAGCCTTTTTCATAATATATAAATTTCATATTTAGTTTTCACTCTATATTTTTTTCAAATAAATAGGTGAACTACCACCAATCATAGACAAACAATCATAGTTAGATCAATACAAGTAATCATTTGTAGACAACATTCATCAATGTTGTAAACTCGCAAACAATCTACTAACAACAAGATAAATTGAGCGTACTATCTTTCCTTCCACCAAGTATTAACAAAAATAGATGGAAATGTTCCATATGGCATTAGAAAATGATGAAAACTTGGAGAAGAATATGCCCTTTAGAAATGAACAATTCTAAACATTCTACTTTTTAAACCTTTTATAGTACATCATCGAAATTTGACTAAGTAGTGGTTGGTTAGGTTTTAATTTCCATTGCTTAAATTTCATTTTTGAATTCATTAACAGATTCAATACCTTGAAAAAACCTATCACACCTCACTTGTGCAATCTCAACAACTCACATTTGCGAAACCACTAATTCTTTTAAATTTCTAGCCAAATTTTGGGTAAAAGCTATCAAAAAAAGGTAGCTAGGAAAAATTCAAAAAGTATAATGTTTACACTATTGTGTTACGAATGCCATTGGCATAAGTAGGATACCCTCAACATGGGAAAATGAGTGTTTACGTGAATCTAAATGGTTACATTTATCAAATATAGGAGGTTATGTTTTTGGATGGTCCATGAATAATCAATAGAGGCACCACTCAATGTCACGATTAAGAAGGAATTGAGGGTCATCGATACATTTTAAGTTTATTTTTTGTAGGTTAGCAATGCAACTAAATGAGAATAAAAAATGATTGGATTGGATGAGATCGATAGGCCACAATGTAGTAAAAAAAAAAAAAAAAGCACTATCATCAGGCGTGTGCATGGTGATTAATGCTTATTGTTGTATACCCCTTCCCTTGGGCCTCTTTTCCTCTTCCCCGCTAATGAAACCATAACCCTTTACATGTTGTCTCCATAGCAATGTTGGACCAAGTTATATTACATTTTGAAATAATATTTACATAGCTTGAGTACATCGTGGTATGCACTACCACATGGTACATAGAAAAACATGTTTCGCTGAATTAGATTCCTAGCCACTCATGGGTTAGGCCTTGGGCTTGAGCTATACACTAGGAATTGACATGAAATATTTATATGAATTACACACAGGTTCATTTATTTAAGCTCATACGGTTTGACTCCCATCATCATAATAACTTATTTACAACTTATACATATTTGAATTGAATAGATCGAAGGGGTCAAAGGTAGACTAATTACATTGACATACTCCTATAATATTATCAACAAGGAAAAAATAACAACTCTTAAATATGATCATCCAAAGAATAATAGACATTGGAAAATCCTAACTT
>APFE031659467.1:12002-51673 GCA_000404065.3 Pinus taeda
TATATATATATTTTGGTACCATAATATTATGTATATATATATCCAATGTTATATTAACATTTATTTACTTCTACTGCAACCACAAAAAGATAATGTTATGTTAAACCATATTATATGTATGTAAAAGTGACCCACTCTAGGTTACAAAAGTTTAATTTAATATGTGTTAATATGGTTTTTCCTCCATGACCTTACATGTCATTTTCGTAAGTTATATATAAATGTGTGTTAAATGTGTGTTTTTGTGGGAGACAATATATTGAACATTCTAAACATGGCTTATATGGTACCTTACACATTCGTGCAAGCCCTCGTGATGATAACGCTTGGACAAGGATCTCACAACATGATGATAAAGCTCTGGTACAAACCCTAAGTAGGTGTTACAATTGATGGTGGTGGTGGTTCTGAGGTCAATCAACATTATGAATTGTTTGGTATCTATTAGGGTAATGACCTACCCCATCCTTCCACCGAAACAAAGTCATTTTCTTTTTTGTTCAATGGCGAGTTAAACTCTACAACTACGAGGCGCCTATTTGCTAAAATGCAAGTTTTCATTTAGTATTCAACTGATTTTCTACCATAATTGCTTTTATCTTGCTTAAAATTTCAAGGAGAAGTGAGAAGGTTACATGTCCATGACATGGGAATGAGTACTAGGTTTTGTGAGTGATTCCTTTCACTCATTTATTCATTTATTTTTAGTTTAATAAAGAAATTGTGCATCCTTAATTACGACTCCCTTGGTTTTCCATTACTTATTCCTTTATTATTGATTAAAATATAGGTCATTCCCTAACCCCTTTCAAAGGTTTGACATGGCTACTATACACTACAAAAGAAAATTTCGTTGTTGACTTCTCTT
The DNA here is from genome assembly GCA_000404065.3 of Pinus taeda. Lineage (NCBI taxonomy): Eukaryota > Viridiplantae > Streptophyta > Pinopsida > Pinales > Pinaceae > Pinus > Pinus taeda. The sequence continues at coordinate 12,871 of APFE031659467.1, forward strand.
TTCGAGAGATTATGTGTCGGTAATTTTCTTGGAGAAACTTGTTCTAAGATTTTAAATCTATCTATGTTCTTTCGAGAGAGAACTTCTTTTAAATTTTGATGATTACTAATCGAGATTTTCATCTCTAGAGGAGACTCTATGGAAAAAATGCTAAGAGCAAAGGGATTTGCTTTAATATATAAAGATTTGTCTTTTTTTAAGATTTGTCCAAGGGATGATGCATGGATGCCTATGTCGGTCAGCTTCTCGCCACAATCTGGGCCTTTACTCTCAAAAAAATCAAGTAAGGTTCTCATCTTAATTTTCTTTTTCCGCCTCAATGACTACATTTACTCGTTAAGATCATTTATTACAAGTTTTCTAAGTCATTCCTATGCTCCTTAATCTCTGCGACTGCATAAAACTTTTATACCAAGGTGCTTTAAGTTGGCTATGGTTTTACGGTTTCAAGTATAATTGAGTAGATTTTTTTTATTAAAACTGTCGGTTGGAAATCCCCCGTAGTTGTATCTGTAATACTTATACGTTAACGGTTTTCACCCCTTATTTATTTACTCACAAGGGCCTAGCCTACATGGTGGATTTGAAATATATCTTCTTTTTTCGTTTGGGAAGACTGTAAACAATATATATTTCTTTTGAGTTTTTATTGCAGGTTAATGTATAGATAGTTACGACTTTTATGTCCTTAATGGTTTCATTTTACTTCTCGCTCACCATGCATGCACAGGTGGTATTTATCTTTATATTAGAATTTGTTAGTGAAACCTCACACTTATTATATTATAGTTTTCATTTAATACTATGTAAGAAAACCGGTATACATTGTAGCTATTATTATTATGATGGTAAATTATGTGTACTTTAGGTTTAATAACTAGATTTTAAAAATTGAATATTAGGACAGAAATCGAGTGAACTCATATTACGGGAGACCACTTAAGGGGTCCTCTCTAATCCTTACTATACTTTTTTCTAGGATTGTTTGTGTCTTGGATATTCAACAAGATTGTCTTCTTTGTAGATTTTGTCATGATCTACAATAGTGAAGGTAGACATAAAATTTCTTGTTTATTACTGCTACATAAACTATTTTGTTACAATGATTCTATTTTTACTATTGTACATACACATATACCACAAATACCCACAAACATATTTATACCATTTTCTATAGTTACTAATAAAACATCTTACTATCAAAGAATAACATTTTTTCTTACAAATTGTATGAATTTTACATGGGCTTGACATCTATACTACAATAGCCACATCCTGATGCTTCTACCTTTTTCATATCCACTTTGTAAGGGTTCCAAGGATTCATCCATGGTCAAGGTTTCTGTCTAAATCCATAAATAACAATCGATCTTCTAGTTCCTCCATCTTTCCTATAACAAGTTATTCAAGATACACATCAATACAAAACCATTCCCTTTCAAAAATAAAAGCTAACAATACATATTCATTCACTGAATTACATCTTGGAGACACAAAGAGTTACAAAAATCTCCTATACATATTTACTCTCAATTTTGAAGTGAAGAAAAGAGTATATTTATCATAGATTCATTCCACATAGTCATATATACTAATCTAAGTATTTTTGAAAATAAGTTAAAGTCTTCCATGTTCCTCCCAACCACAAACTATGCTATATGGTAGCCCCTCCTCCCCACTCCTCTTTGCCAAGGAAACAACTTAGGATCCTTCCTCTAGTTTTCACCTCCATAACCCATTAGCAACATCTTGTTAGTTTTACGACTCAATTCCAATATTTCTCTCCCACTAGCCTTTGTTGTGTATTTATCTCCTGCATTCCCCTTTACACAGGTTCCATCTCATGAAATCTATATGTAATCGTGAAATTCTTGGTGATATACCTTTGCAAACAAATCAACTAAATGGAAAAAAGGAGGTCTTTTGTTCTTGCCACTTCTTGGGCATAACTGGTTGTAGGTATTTTCCTAGAAATTATGATTTTAATCGCACATGATAGCCTTTAACAAATTTTCAAGAATAATAACATAAAAAATAATTTATCATTTTATTAATTAAGATATATATTTACATCACCACAATATGTCGCTTGTCCCACTTGAATTTTTAGCCATAATTTTATTATAAAAGTCAAAAAAATAAATTTTCCCGGAGTATTAGAAAAAGCCTTATGATGCAAACTCCCAATTTGTGCGCTGAAAATTTAGTTATTCCCAACAACATACCAATCAACAATGTCATTTTCTCATTAATTGATACTTGTTTATGTAATTTTGATTCTAGTTTGTGGTACTTGTGATGAAAGGTGTTAATACTTATAGTTGTTTAAATTCACTATATTTATTATATTCTAAAATATTTTCAGAATTTACAATTCACATAAAGATATTTAAATTCACTATATTTATTATATTCTAAAATGTTTTCAAAATTTGAAGTTCATTTTAACATATACTATAGATTTATAAATTTTAAGTGAGTACATATTCTTCACAATTAAAAACATATATATGTAATTAAAAAATTTAAAGGCCACACCCCATAACATTAATTTTACCCAATCATATAAAATATGTAATTTACAATCTCTATTTTAGAAGAAATGGTATTGCAATTTACAATATATTTTAGAAAACATGGTAAAAACGTTTTTATGAGATCCTTTTGCTTGAATCTATGTGATGTATTACCATTTTTATTGTTGCGATATGTTTAATTTGACAATTATATATGTTTAGTAATTTTTGTTTGTTTGTCAAGTTGTCTGTGTCTTCTAGAGATGATAATAGGCTTAAACTTTGGCTTGATAAATTGTTACCCAAGGGCATCTAGGCCATGAAAATCTCCCGAAGATCGCACCCGGCCTAGGTGGTAGTAACTGTTTACATGACTAGATTTTTTCCCACAAAGTTTTGAATCGGTCTCATTCACATCACATAATAACTTAATAGTACAACTCATGGGATATTTCTCTAATAATTTTTGCTCACAGTTAACAAAATCCTTATTTTAGTGAGAACTAAACTAAATACTATAGAAAATAATTTTCTCTTATATTAAATTCATTTTTGGTAATTCTTGTGAAAAAAAAGACTATAGAAATTCATTTTCAATGTACTTAATTAAATTTAAAAAAATATTAGATTTTAATAATGTGTTATACTTTTTTTCAAAAATAATTAATTATCAAAATATTACAAATAAAATAAACATATTTTTATTTTCCAAAAAAAAATTAAAATTACTAATTCACTATGGGAAAAATCATATATATATATGGGGTAAAAACCATATATACATATAAGATCATATATATATATATATGGGAAAGGTATAAGGAAAAATTGCGTCATTGCATTTTTGTGTCTTTATTGAAATGTAAGTGAAATAAGAGTGAATGCATAGGGATTAAATAAAAATATAACCCGGGGCATATCATGATGGTGTATAAGGTGTCAAATAAAGGTTTACATTAGCTAGTGTACCTACAAATACCTCATTCATCCATGGGATTACGACCAAGGGCACATGCATCAACACCATGCATAAAATCCCTATGAATCTTTCAATTACGATTTTTCTTACAGGTTCATCTTTGGCTCCCTAAACATGTATATAAACAATCTCAAACTAGTCTTTTTCAGTTTTCAATGAAAGATGTAGAGGTGTGATAGGAAAGGAGATTAGAGGAATTGTAAAGTAAGAATTTTTTAGAAGTTGTAGCTATAGAGGGGCCAGTAGCATAAATCATGGGGATGGGGGAGCGAAATACGAGGAGTTGATAAGTTGATTTGGAGCTATTTGAGAAAAGAGAGGATTGATATGCACCAAAGGATTCTTAAGGGAGTGAAACAAAGGGTTATATAACACAGAAAGAGGGATTTTAGCTAAATGGGGACAATAGATTGGGGCATGATGCAACAAGAGGAGTTAATGTAATGTGGCATAGATTTGTTGTAGATGCAAGGAAAGAGAACATAGTAGAAGTCAAGACTTAAAAATAATATTTGTTAAATAATTTGGATTCCTTTCATCAAATATTTACCATCTTCTAACTCCATAATAGGGTTTATCACTAGTAGTAAGGATTCCACTAGAAATGATTCCTTTCATAGGATGATGGCCAAAGTGTGATATGGAGTGCTTATAAGCTATAAGAGATCACTCTGAGATCACCTTGTCTTATAGAATGTGTTACCAATGGAATTCAATGATGGATTCAAGGTCATTCATTGGTTCTCTAAATAGGCTAATCTTGGTGAGTGTAAGTAGCCCCTTGTGCATGTTCAAAAGGGTTATCTTCAAAATGATTTGCATTTTCAAAAGGCATATTTTCAATAGAAACCTCTAGAAACATTGGGAGTTTCTCTAATAGTGCCATGGCTAAAGGCCCATGCAAGACCCACGGAATTTATAATTATATATATATAATATATATATATATTATATATCTCGATTTAATATTTATCTTAGTTTTGACATCATTATCTCAATATTAATATATGAAGTATTCTTTATTTGAAGAATGGGTAAACATTTAAGTACACTAATGGCATTCATTATACAAATATTCAATGGTAAAGGAACTAAAGTTAAAATTATGAATTAAAAAGAAAATTTTAAAATATATATATTTCGATATTTTCAAGGTCACTTATTAATTTTTTGTATACTTAAAATGATGTTTTATAGTTTGAAATAGAATCTTCCTACAATAATCTTACATCTTCTTTGATTTATTACAATTGGGTATCATGTACAGAACTATTTTGTGTTTTGTGATAATTAATACATTTTCCAATCATTATAGAGTTGTGTTCAATACTAACGTCTAGAACATTTACTTTAGTTTCAATATAATTACATTAAAGGAAAGCGAAAAACAAATCAATTGAATAAATTAACTATCAAATATTTTTATTTTTGTACTATAAGATTAAAAAAGAAAAAAAAAATGAAAACTTATGTTAAAAATGACATGTTAAAAACAAAAACATCTTTACACTAGAAATCTAATTTAAGAAATTATTGTTGAAATACTCACAAAAATTTTATTGACTATAATTAGTAAAGTACTATAAAATCTATACATGCAAAATAAGTAAAATAACTTTTTCTAAATAAAACAAAATATAATATTAAATTTAGATGAGAAAGCAGTTCTTATATTACACAAATATATATGCAAAAGATCAAACAACATATCAAAAGCCCAAGTTGAAATGTAAAAATATGCTTTTCTCAACGCTATTGAAACAAATATAAAATTAAACATCATTGAAACAAATATTAAAATAGAATAAGTAAAAACATTTGTTTATTGTTACTTTTGCATGCGAATGAATAAGTAGTCTTTACAAAATAGCATACCTCTTCCCACCAAAAGATCCAACAAAGGAAGTGATAAAAACTTACATGGCTCTAAAAATAGCTTTCCGTCATTTTTGCTAAGTAGAAAGTAGAGGTAAAACTTTAATGCAATTTCCTAAACTAAAAAGATAGATAAAACCAATATTTTATCACAAAAAGCTATGCGCACCAATGGATGGTACATTGAAAAATAGAAGAGAATTGAAATTAAATTTAACGCCAACAGTGTTGCCTAAATTTAATTTCTCACATATTATGCTTTAGGTTTTCCTACTTTCCACAGACCAAGCACCCTATTATCTATGAATCCACTTTTAGCTAACTAAACCTTGTTGACAACCTCAATAAATAAATAATGAACCAAATAAAGACTTAAAACTTAATAATGAACAAAACAAAGACTTAAAACTTAATAGAAAATTTTAAGATCCATAAAATATATAATATTTTAATTCATTTCTTTTCAAATCTATCAAATCCCATCTAAATATAAATATATATAAAGCGAACACAAGGCAAAGAGACTTGCCAAATAACCATACCTAACAACCAACTCCCATACTTCCCAAATACCTTTTTCGGAATAAAAGTGATTATAAATTTTATAATACATAGGATTTAATAAGAATAAATAAAATTAAAAATAACTACTTCAGAATTGGTGTACTTTTTAACACCGATTTGTGAGAGTGTTTCTTATACGAGAAGAACTGGTTTCAATAAGCTCACTGTAACTGAAGCCACATTTATTACTCACTAATTATCTATTAATATTTTATTATTAATTAATCCTTTATTATTGAATTTGTTATGGCCCTATTCTACTAGTGTAATCCCTTATTAATATTAGTACAACCTCCTTATTATATTGATGTACTCATGTAGTGCCCATATTGTTATTATTGTGCCCCATAGAAACTCATTATTGTTATTATTGTTCCCTTATATTATTATTGTTATGTAGGCTCTGATTATATAATGACCCCTTAAACTCCTATATATAGAAAGGAGGTCTTTTCATTTGTATCATCAAAGAATTGTTCATTTATGTAATGTAAAGTAGGTTGCCCCCTCGAAGAGGCTGAATTCTAAGGCGTTGATCTATCTTTTCTTGAGCTGGTTTCATAACATTTGGTATGAGAGCTTTGGATTCTAGGGTTTCGCTGCTCCAAACAGGTCGTCGTGGCATTTTCACTATAACTTTTTTTCTGCGACATTTCAAAAGCTGAAAAAAAACCCATTTGAGAAGACATCGCGCTAAATCTCGGGTCCGAATTTCAGAGATGTTTGCGCTATATTTGCGGAGATATTATCTGAGGAAGTTGGTCTTTTTGCAGACTCCTGAGTTACATTCCAAACAGGTGACCTCGGGAAAATCGTCATAACTTTTTCTCTGAGCATTGGATTGAAATTTCATAAGAAGGTACAAAAAGAGGACGGACTGTAGTTTCTTCTATATATTTTTCATAGCTAAAGGTGGAAACCGTGACTCGTGGCACATCGTACAAGTTCGCTCTACTGAACTAGTCTATAATCAAGTGAATGTGGAAGATTTTCCATAACTCTTCCTTGGAGAATCCAATGTGGACCAGACTGGTGGCATTGGAAAGAGGACACAGAGGGTTACTGCAGGTCACAATTTCAAAACTTAAAAATCTGAAAGTATAGAGTTACAGTCGTTTCAAGATCGAGTTCCTAAAATCAAGAAAAAATAAGATGAGGAAGTTTGATGGGAAGGATCCGATAAATTGGATACTTCAGATGGAGCAATATTTTGATCTACATGGTGTACCACTGTTACAAAAGGTATGTATTCCATCTTCATATTTAGAACCGGATCAATTTTTATGGTATAAAGGGCTTTGTTCTCATAAACAACTTATTACGTGGTCAATTCTCACAGAGGAAATGATAGCAAATTATGAAGATACAAAGAGAAACACCTTCCTTAGAGCAACACCATAACAATTGGAAAGAGTAAAAAGGCTTTGTGACATATTAGAAAGTAAAATTATGGCAACAATGAATTCTACCCTGCAAAGCTATGAAGATGTAAGTGTTGTTTCTCCTAGCCTTGCACAACCTACAAGGGTTACACCACAACAATTGTAAGAAAAAAGAGAGAAAGGGCTTTGTTACAATTGTGATAGAAAATGCACTAAAAGTCATAAGTGTGTTGAGAAGAAATTATTTTACATAGAGTATGAAGAGGAGGAAGAAAAGGATCAAGAAACATCAAAAGAAGGGGATATACGCCAAGATCCAACCCCAGAGATAGAAGAAATGAATCAGACCATATCTTGTAAAGCATTGGCAGGAATTACCACTCCTCAAACTATCAAGATAGAAGGACATATCAAGAAGAAAAATGTTCAAGAAGTGAAAGATCACATCGAGCATCAAGGAATGAATCTGACCATATCTTGTAAAAGATTGGAAGAAATTATCACTCCTCAAACTCTAAAGATAGAAGGACATATCAAAAAAAAAAGTTCAAGTGGTGAAAGATCACATCGTGCACCAACAACAAGTTCTCCAACTTTTAAAGGGTAATGCCACTTTGGTGCAAAATTGTATGAAACAACAGGTAGATCAACATCGTAGTGAAAAGTGTTTTGATGTAGGTGATTGGGTATTTTTACTACTACATCTCAAGCAAGTTATTTGTAAGAAGGAAATGTTGGCAATACTACATGCACTTAAAAAATGGCAACCTTACCGAATGGGAAGACACTTCAAGAAAATGGAAGCAAGGGATGAATCGAAGAAGGATGAAGAAGTATGGTCACTTATTCAAAAGTTCCAAAAGATCCCAATTCAAACAGTATTGCCAGGAATTGAAGAGGAAGGAAAAATCATATTGGAACCTGGAGCAGTCACAGAAACAAGAACCTGACAGCTATGAAATCAATCAATTTCAGAGTATCTCATCAAGTGGAAGAACTTACCCGCTGAAGATTCCACACCGGAGGACAAGAAGTTTATACAGAAGCATCAAGAACTACCCAAGCGTTAGGGACAACACTTTTTGAAGGAGAGGGGCATGTTAGGCTCCTATACTACTAGTGTAACCCCTTATTATTATTAGTACAACCCCATTATTATATTGATGTACCCATGTAGTGCCCATATTGTTACTATTGTGCCCCACAGAAGCCCACTATTGTTATTATTGTGCCCTTACATTATTATTGTTAATGTAGGCTTTGTTATATAATGACCCCTAGACTCCTATATATAGAAAGGAGGTTTTTTCATTTGTATCATCGAAGAATTGTTCATTTATGTAATGTAAAGGAGGTTGCCCCCTCGAAGAGGCTGAATTCTAAGGCGTTGATCTATCTTTTCTATCTTTTCTTGAGCTAGTTTCATAACAGAATTTTATCTCGAGTGCCTGTTTCGTATATTTTTGTATTATGAATATGGTTTTTTTTATAATAAAAGTATATAATTGATAATAAAAAAATGGAGAGAAAATGGGTGGAGTAGAGATTGTTCTTTCTAATATTATAAATAAGATTACATTGGAGACATTAACAATAAATGATTGCAGTGGGATTGATCTAAATTGGACTAATTGAAACTGAACTCGGACACTTGCATGGATGGTTTTGACACCTAACTGGTGGTTGAAATTATGTTCTCCAACACTCCCCTTAATTACAACCACATAAAAAATTAATGAAGATGTCTGTTAGTCTATGTCTCGGCTAGGCTTACAATTTAAAAAATTGGTTTCAACTACATTTACTTTTCTTCTTCTCTTCTTACAGATCTTAGTCTCTAAATTGTTTTATTTTTTTCTCTTTGTTGTATCCTTCAACCTCAGTTTCTTCATTTGTTGATGCAGGTCTTCCATTGTTCCAGGTTGTCTAAGCATGTTCTAGACTTCTTAAAAAATGTACTCCTATGTGGACTGCTTCAACATGTCATATTTTGTTGTGTGATCTTCATCATCAATTTGCTAATAAAAAAATATTCCTTTATGACTCCAATACCTAAAAATTGTGTTGACGTGTTCATCATGCATGTTGTCTTCAACATTCATTTCTGCAGCTTCTTTGCAGGCCTCGTCTAGACATGGTGTTGCAAGCCATGCTTGAAGGAAATTTAATTGTTCTTCATAATCATTTTGTGTACCTTCATACTGGAAATCAATATTAGAATTAAAAATATTCGCAAAACGACCTTTGTTTTGTTCATTCTCGTTTACAATGAGATCTTTCTCCTATTGTTCTTCATTCTCTATCTATTCTTCTGTCTGTGTCTCTTCGACTTCTTTACTAACCTATGTTTTTGCAGACACATTGTCTTCCATTGACTCAAGTGGGATTTTCTTACCAAATAATATTATTTCGATCTAATGTTTCTATTGCATCATCTGCTACCATTCATCTTTAGTCAACAAATCCTCATCAAAGTTTACATCAACAATAGTAATTGTTGGATTCACCATAACATAGGATGCTCCAATGGAAGCTTCACTATCAACATCAAACTTCGTTGTTGGATTCACCAAATTCTCATCAACAAGCTCTGTTGCTGGAATCACCAAATTTTCGTCCACTTGTGGCTCTGCACAGTGGGGTTCACGAGGATCTATGTGTTCCTTCTCTAATTCTTCTGAAAATTCTACACTCATAATCCACTTGCAGCTGAGCATAGTGGAATTCACCAAATTTTCATCTCATTGTAGATTTGTTGCTATAGGTCCACCTTCATCTTCAACTTCAATACTACCCCTTACACCAAAGCTCCTCTCAAGGGTATCCGTGACCTCCTTGGTTGTCTTGGCATCTGAGATCAAGGGAAGAATGTTGTCATTCACTAATTCTTTTATGCATTTCAATGTGAAGGCATCATTTTGTCTCTCCACTTGCAAATCTAAAAACATCTCAAGCATTTCCTATTGTCGCTTTGACCTTCTCAGCCACTCGATTTTCCCCATTTATTACCTCACTATGAATCAACACACAAAACAAACTGTAGACATCTCATCTAAATACAATAAAAATCGTTTCTACTTCTTAACTTCCACAAACAAACAACTCTAAAAATTTTCACAAAATATCTTAAAAAATATATTCCAAATCGTTCTTCCTAAAAAAATCATTATCCTTCTCGCTATAAAAAAATGCCCTCTCTGTTAAATAATGTCTTTAAAAACTCATAGATGTTTGAATATAAACCCCTTTAAAAACTCACATAATATCTTTCAATATAAACCCTTACGATTTTTTAATAAAACCATATATTTTGTCTTTTTGAAAACGAACAAAACCAATCAACGAAACCCCTTAAAAAAAATTACATGGTCGTTTTTAATTTTATAAGTCCTTTAAAAAACCAATCAACGAAGTCCCCTTTAAAAAAATTCATGATCTTTTTCTGAACTTAACTTGTCTTTCGAAAATGACTTGAGCATTTTTAACACGTGTATGCTTCCTTTAACCGTTGAACGATCTTTAATACATGCTTTGTGCTTCCTTTATTTGACTTGTGGTTTCTTGAATGGAAAAAAATGACCTTTGTACCTTAAAAAATCGCTTTAGTCCTTTTTAGTCCTTGCCCTTCCGGGCTGGCAGGGACTATAGTAATCGATTTGGAATGCTAGCATTACTTTGGCCCTATAACCAACCAACTTGCACGATAACCAACCAACGTTATGTAACTTAAAAAAAAGTTCATTTCATGAAATGAGAACCCAGCACGATATTTTATATTTTCTTTTTCTTTTAACCAATGAACGGCTTTTCCATCTTATTTGGCCTCAAAACGAGGCATACGGGCAGGTATACGGGCTCAAAAGTTAGGACAAGGTCATTTGACAGTGAGTGAGTTCATATAGCATGACAGTGCGTTCATGAACTAATGCTAAGATTGCATTAGCATTAATCTCCTAACATTTAATGTTAGGAGAACTAACAAAACTTGTACTTATGTTAAACCATAAGTATGGTGGCCCTGCCGTGTCAACATTGCCCTTCCGTGTCGAACAATCCATGCAGTGCCGTGTCAAAACGGTAATTTTCATGAGAACAACGGCCTGCCTTCAATCCCTGAACTTAGTATTTATATGCCAGGCCAAACTGGTTGCCTCCAGCCGGAACTGATTCCCTGTCAATCCCTGTCAAGGTGCCAATCCCTGTCAAGGTGCTCTGCCGAAGTGAGCAGCCAAGGTCGTCGAGCAGCTCTGTGAGCAGCTCTGCGGGAACCGAGCAGCCAAGGTCGTCGAGCAGCTTATGCCTGTTAATATGTAAGTACCCCCAGCGCCTGCAATTTTAATATCTTAGTTAGTGATTCATATTACAAAGTTGTAACAATATGGCAAATCTTAACCTGACCATGCCTGACCATACCTGCAGGTGGGAATAATTTCCTCTTCTACGTCTGGACTGCTGTTATAGATTGTTGTTATAGGATGAACAGCAAGCGTAATTAGGCAGAAAAATTCATACACAGACTCTTTTATTTGATTAGAATAAAACATACAGACAGATACAAACTTATAAATTGTTGAGTGAGTACCTGAGCGAATAGGTCTTACAGTCAATTCGTTCAGTTTTCGAATCCAGCTCTAAATCCAGCTCTACCTGAGGTCAGCTCTGAATCCAGCTCTGCCTGAGGTCAGCGTCCTGGGCTCTTCACTGCTTCACTGTTATACTAGAACGTTTATCTTCAGTCTGTCTGTTTTAACTATAAGCCATTGAGCGACTACAGAACATACGATTTTGTAGTTACTCTAAATCATATAATAAAATCTGAAGAAACCGGGCCTATGCTCACCAAAACATCTTTTATGTATTCGAAGAGAAACAAAAACTAAATACAAACATACAGACAGATACAAACTTATAAATCGAGTTTCCCCTTGACAAAATTGATTTGCTATACAACTGATTTGGCTTATTTTTTTTCCATAATAGATTTCAGAAAGCAGAGGCAAAACTGAAGAACAATGCTGTTATGTAATAAACCCATAGACTAGCTGGAAAACACTGAAGTATTGTACTCACCTGAACAGTACATAGCAGATAGTAGCAACAGTGCGCAGCCTCTTCCCCCTCTCATTTTCAATAAGCAAAATAAAAATAAAATAAAAAGCTATGCTTCCAATCTCTGACAAACACCTAGAAACAGAACTCTGGAAAAAATGTTATCCAAATCCACCACGACGATGGGGATGCAGATTCTCTGACCGTTCCTCCTATTTTACCTATGACTTATACCAAAAACAGATGGATGAATTTTGACAGATTTGTTCATTCCATGCACTGAACTTTAGTGTCTGAATTTTTTTCTCAGTGAACTAGGATTTATGTCTCGCGCCTTACTCTCCTCTGGTGGGGAGCTGCATCTTCTCCTTCTATTTCATTTTCATCTCCAGACTTTTCCTTCTCTGCTGCATCAGATTTTTCATTCTCTGCTGCAATATCTGAATCTTCTTTGTTATTCTCAGAAGAAGAAGCATCCTGCTCGGGCTGACTTTTCAACTCTACCTTCTGAACCTTTTGTCAAGGTACCAAAAAATGAATGTAAGAAAACAAACTTATTTCATCAAAAGCTTCTAACACGCATGATACCGCCTTACAACAGTGCTAATATAACAAAATGCCGCTGTCATTGTATAAATCAAGACAAGAATTACAAGGAGACTGACAAACCACACAAGCATGTGAATCTTAATAAAACACAGCAACATATTTATGAGATAATAATAATTCACTTACATGTTGCTTCTTGCCACCGAAAAGGAGCTTGTAAATTGTTGTCAACAGAACCACCAAAACGGCGACTAAAATGCCTATTGTCAAATTTGGTTTACATGCTCTCCTCGGTCTGATAGTCGGCAATAATGTGGTAATACAGTATATTTTCCGGGGCTCTGGGCTCACTGAGCTTCCGGGGCTCTGGGCTCAATGAGCTGCTCCGTTGTGAGTTTGTGCCTTTGGAAGCAGAAATTGCCTCGCACTCGAACTATCCAGAGCGTTCTGCAAGAGCCAAGTGGCAAATACATGCAGATAGGTTATTTATCATATCAAAGAGATCAGGTAACTTTTTCCGGGGCTCTGGGCTCACTGAGATGCTCCGTTGCGAGTTTGTGCCTCTGGAAGCAGAAATTGCCTCCCACTCGAACTATCCAGAGCGTTCTGCAAGAGCCAAGTGGCAAATACATGCAGATAGGTTATTTATCATATCAAAGAGATCAGGTAACTTACTCCAATACTGCGCTTTTATCTAGTAAACAAACTTAATAAAATACCTGACGAATGATGTTCACAATGTTACGATATAGTCATACCTCAGTTGCCTTAGTTAATTTTTGATTGAAATTACCTTACCCAGCAATTGACCATGTTTCACGGCATTATACATGCTCTCCTCGGTCTGATAGTCGGTAATAATGTGGTAATACAGTATATTTTCTGGGGCTCTGGGCTCACTGAGCTTCTCCGTTGTGAGTTTGTGCCTATGGAAGCAGAAATTGCCTCCCACTCGAACTATCCAGCGCGTTCTGCAAGAGCCAAGTGGCAAATACATGCAGATAGGTTCTCATATGTGCCATATGACATTCATTCTATGTAAGACCTAAGTTGTCAGAGGCATGACACGTTTGAATTTGTATAAGAATTTGGGTTTTTTTGGACAAAAAGGGCAACACAATCAAAGAGATCAGGTAACTTACTCCAATACTGCGCTTTTATCTAGTAAACAAACTTAATAAAATACCTGAGGAATGATGTTCACAATGTTACGATATAGTCATACCTCAGTTGACTTAGCTGATGGCATTCTAAATACAATTATTATTCTCTACGCCACACAACAAGAATTGTAAACGTCCCCTGTACATCATCATTGTTGTGGCTGTATTAATACCAACAGACGGCTGTGCCTATTATGCGTCACTGTAGCGGCTGATTACTTACAAAGCTATGATCACCCCCACTAAATTGGTCTCGCCTCTTCCGAATAAACATATTTTACTTTGGAAACTTCCAAGCATTTTCTTTGTCAACAGAAATACATGAACCCCATGGAATGTATAAAAGAAAGCAAGCTAGGTGATCTGTACCAAAACTGCTAGATGAAAATAATTGTATATTAAATCAAAGAAACCCAGATAATCCCAGGTAATCAACCAATCGTCCATCCCAGATCGGCCTCAATTCCCTGCTGGAGCCACGAAACCCCTTTTTGCCAAGATATAAGAAGACTATATTCCCAGTTTGGAAATTATGGGCTTCCTATGTTGGTCATATCGTTCTTTTTACCTGTCTCCAGCCTGCTGCAGCCTGGTTTTAAAGACTGCGTCTGAATTTCACCTGAACCCAATACATCTCTACAAGGCCTGGTAAATCAGTTCTCCTGTGGATAGAGGACATTGCAACAAAAACACCAGCAAGCCTCATTAATTTCAATCTGTTTCTAGCTGCAGAGCATAGAGGACACTGCAACAAAAACACTTTCTTCGCCAACAGGTACAACACCGAGACGATGAGCCACAGAAAGCCTCATTAATTTCAACCTGTTTCTAGCTGCAGAGCATAGAGGACACTGCAACAAAAACACTTTCTTCGCCAACAAGTACAACACCGAGACGATGAGCCACAGCAAGCCTCATTAATTTCCATCTGTTTCTAGCTGCAGAGCACATTGCAATGGTAAGTATTCTCTGAATAGTGAAGCAAAGGCTCGATTAACCAGCAGCAGGCAAGCTATAGCGCTCTTCACCAGTTCTCCGGACTGGCACGTGTAATGCATGTACAATCCCAAGCTGCAGGGGAAGGAGGTGGCAGCTAGCCAGCTTAGGGTAGGGACTAGCTGCCCCGCAGCCCCCCTTGTTTGTTCTAAATTATTGTCTTTTTGCACAACGCTCGGCATAGGTTATGTGCGCAAATTTGCGAAGTCCTTCAATGCACGGGGTGCGGACATTTTAACATTTCTAAAAGTTTGTGACCTTTTGCTTAGTTTTTCCTTTGCTAAATTGTGAAATCGACGAATAGAGTTTTTTTTTTACATGTAGCACAATTGCACTTTTCTCTTTGGCCTTTCACGATTTTTGTATCTTGTTTGCGAGCCCAAAAAATTGAAGCACTGTTTTCTTTGGAGTCTTATGCGACTTAATGCTCTGATATTATGACCAAAATTGGAGAGAACAAAATGTATAATAGAGGATTTCTCTTCTCAATATTACAAATCTATTAAATAAAATTAGATTGGAGACAGGAACAATAAATAACTGCAGTAAGACTGAACTAAATTGGCTGAACAATTTTAACACCTAACAGGTGGTTGGAATTAGATTCTCCGACAAAAAATTAGTTTTGAAAATATTTAAAGCACACTCTTTCTCTAAACAAATTCTTTAAAGATTAACATGCCTTTTTATTTATGATTTTATATGTACTTCATAGAGACATTCTTTTTCTTTATTTTCTATTTTAAGTGATTTACTTTTGTAGAGTTGTTCTAGCATTTTTTCTAATAAACACATGCTCTTGAATTTTCTTTATGTTTTTCTTCATGTATTTTAGATATTTTATCCGATACTTTTCCTTTTTAGATAAGTCATATTAATTATTTTTTAATGAGTGTACCAACTTCTTGTCATTTTTGTTAGGAGTAGTTTTTTCTCTCATAGAGGCAACTTCACTAAGTTTAGTTTCATAGATATGTTTTTGTACATAAGATATGTGTTACCATGAAGACACTATATTACTTCCCATCAACAAAGTGGTTGTGTTTGAGGAGGAAGTTGATGTTGTCTTTCTAAAGTATTGAAATCAATTTTTTTAAGGTTTAAAATGATAGTGATACTTTAAACTTTGTATGATGGTACTACTTTTTTTTTGGGGTGAATATTGTCTTTTCAAAGAGAATAAATTCTATAGAACATTATCCAAATCTTACAAGATTATATTTAGCTACCTTTTTTTAGAATAGGTTGAAGTAAATTATAGGAACTTAGTTGAAGTAGACTCTAACCTAATTCGCAATCTTTAGTTCATTAGTGTACGTTTCAACTTTAACTTGCAACATTTTCAAGCCTTCATCCTTTTTGGAAGATACATTGTAGTTGTGTTTGTGGATCATTTGATTTAGTTAATTCCCTTAAATCCTTGTTACCTCTAAATATTTTAAAAAGGTAAGGAGTTAATGCTCCATAGATATTTCCCTTAATATTTGTTGGACAATGTGTGGGAATGTGCAAATCAATTCTCAAATTGTAAAGAAAACATATGAAATTCATCTCATTAAGTAGCACAAAAGAAGCATAATGGAAGTGCTCACAAATTGATGAATTTTTCAAACATTGTGGACAACTCTTAAGGCCCTACTTCAGTTTGAAGATCCTACTTTAAGAGTCCTGATCTAATCCCCTACCCACATGCACCACCATACAAGATGATGTTTTTACTCTAGAGTTGATAGGTTAGCATGCACTAGTAATATTAAAACCACATATATGAAATAACATGATATATGTAGGAGTGAATTTATAAATAATTTCAATAACCAAAATAGAAAAATTACATTATAACTTAGTGCATTGATAAACACCTCCTCGATCCTTGGCATGACCCCTCCATCAATTTACTCTAATGTTTGGATCAACTCGCATGCAAGAGAAGTTCTAGTAGAAACCCACCAACATAAGTAATCTATATTCTCCCTATATATCATACCTTTCCTCGTGACAAGGTGTCTCTATATAGGATTTTTTCAAACTCAGGACGATGCATCTAAAGACCTAGGGAAATGAGAAGTTAGGAGAGTTGAATAAAATTGACCCTTAACCAACTCAGGAACATGTGGGATAAGTTGGTCTCATCGACACTACAAGAAAAAATGACATTGGTGAGGTGCAACAAATGTCACCATAAGCTCATTGGTGATGGCCAAAAGAGCCTTCGTCACCAAAAAATGAACGTCATCAATGGTGGCATCGCCAAAAGTATAGGTGTTTTGGTGACATTCAAAATTTGTTACCAATAATGATTTATAATGACAGATAGCGACCGTCACCATTTCATATGAGCAATAGTTATGGACCATAGCCTCAGTCACCAAAAACTAAACATCACCAAAGGTGGCATCACCAAAAGTATAAGTGTTATGGTGACATTCAAGGTCCATCACGAATATTTATTATAATGACGGATAGTGATTGTCACCATTTCATATGAACAACAACGATTTATTGTGATGGATCTTTCATGGCTGTCATTATTGGTGCATTTATTTGGTGGCATTCGTTGACTGTCACCCAAAGCTGCATTGCCAAAAATATAGGTCTTGTGGTGACATTCAAGGTCCATCACGAGTAATGACTATAGTGGCGGACATTTACCGTCACCATTTCATATCAACAACAACAATTTATAGTTACACATCTTTCATGGTTATCACTATTGATGTGTATATATGGTGGCATTCGTTGAGCATCACCATTTCATATCTAGGTGACAGTCTAAAAATATCACCATAAGTTCATTAGCGATAGGCAAAAGAGCCTCCATCATCAAAAAATGATCGTCACCATTTCATATGGATATCAAAGCATGATGCAATTGAACCACCAACCTCCTGCTTGTAAAGCAGGTGCTCTTCCATTGAGTTGGCACCCTTTAAAGAATTAGAATTTTAAAAATTAAACCTTGAAACTTCATAAATTGTAAATTATACAACTTTCAATAAATTAAAGTTTCGACAATCTTTTACTAAAGAAGCAAAGCAACATCGAAGCTACAGGTCCCTACCTGATGGTTATGGAAGTTATGAAAAGTGGGTGGAGGGAAAAATAGTTATGTATAAGACAATCGATATGTTCAGTTGAATGCTCAATTAGAAGTGAAACTCTGGAGACATTTATAACCTATAAATGACCTATAACTAGCAAATGCACCAACTATTGCAAAGGAAATGCCATAAGTGGATAGCATATGGAAGAAGAGCATTGCTGAAGATAGATGCAATATGTTATAGGTTGAGTGAGAGAAAAATAACAATGTTGTTGTTGTTGAGTGTTTAGATATCTAAATGATATCTAAATATTTATGCAAATGTAAGACAGATCTCTAGAAACCATGAATGACATATGATAAAAAAAATTATATATATAATTTTGAATTTCACAAGTCTGCACTCAAAACATGACACCAACCAACAAATAAAAAAAATTCACTTGGACAAAAAGCACTAGCTTCACCTTCATTCTTGAGTTGCTTTCGTTTATTTGAATTTGACTTGTGACATTATTTATCTGACAATGAATCAACATCATCACTAGTATTAAATTCATCTAACACGGACTTTGGAGATCCCACAAACATCTGTGTTTTTGTTGCCATGCTTGAAAACCATGGAGATCCCTGTCGATAGTAAAATAATATGTTTGCCTGTTTCTCAAGAACACATTCCTTATTAACCATTGTTACCTGACAGAAACAAAAGAGATAATGCAATCTCAGCGTACACAAAATCTCCTACCGAAATATAATCATAACTTTGCTAAGAAGTCTAAAAGATGTTCTTATTTAATAAACTTTGTATTTGGAAATTCTGTTTATTTAGATTTCAAAAATATTACATTTTACAACACTTCTGTCTATTAATCCACGGAATTATATCATATCCTATGTCACATCATAGCAATCTACAGTACCTAAAGTAATAAGACAAATTTTCTAAAGAAAATAGATTTAGAAAAGAGCTTTGAAAACTATATGTTTGTCATCAAAGCTTTAATTACTTTAACAACAAAATGGTTGGATTTTGAAAATCAAAATCATTCATAGGAAACGAACAAGACAATGTCTAAAGTCGCTATTCATGCAAATGAATCTATAGTTAGTATTTCCATTGTAGATAACTGAAATTTGGGCAGTGGTCTAAGAGTTAGAGCTTATTTGTAGGGCGACTCATCAATACCATCATTTTTTTCCACGACCTATTGTGTCTCTAGATCCAAATCAGATAGCTTTCTATTCTCAAGTTCTATCTTTCAAGTACTCATTTATGGCTCACCCTTTAGAACATAATTCTATCACTCCATTTGATTTTGTTTTGTCAAGAGAATTGGCAGGACCTTCACATCCTCTTTTTCACATCAAACAATAACCATTCGTCAATAATACAAAGAATAACAGATACACAACAAAGACCAAAGATGTGCTTGTTGTATACCTATGTTCTAAGACTCATATGACCTTACTGGTGCAAAGAGCTCACCCTAAAAAAATAACATCCATGTGGAATTTACAAAACATTTAAAATCAAGTTCCAAGTAAACCAATCAAAATATGAACATCCTTTTAATCAATAAAATCTCGGACTTAAAATAAAAGTGGCCTAGAATTGAATGTTATATCAACCATGTCAAATAACTAATATTGGGTGAGAAATACAAGCCATACATATTGGATTAGTGAAATAATTGATCTGATAAAGCTCAAAATCAAACAGATGACTTACAGCTAATCGTAGACCATTAAACGTTTTCTAATACTAGGTGGAAGTGGTATTATAACATTAACCTCTGATAGAGTCTGTGTCCATGACTACTTCTCAAGATTCGCTCCATTACTAGCATTTGGGGCTAGTTAAGGTACATGGAAAAACCATTAGCATGAAAATCAAGTCTACATCCTTGTAAAAAAATGGGAGGAAAAAAAATCCACAGATTGAAACAAACTATAGAATAACTCATTCCTGCAACATGATTATCACGTCATGAACAAAAAAAAATCAGGAGAAATGTAATTTTTGTCACATTTTGAAAATCATTTCCTTTTGCATATTCTATGAGAAATTGATGAAAAAAGTCAACTAAAGCTTGTGAACATTAGGATTATAGTAAAACATAATGGAACCGCTCCAACACATATATAATCCTAAATATAAGTATCTGTACATATAAGTATTTATTGAGGACATTGTATTTTGTGAAAATATGGAAGTCGAATCTTTGAAATAACACAATTTATGGTACCATTGCCTTATGAAGTCCATTCATTCAAAGTTCAAAGTTGAAAAAATTAACATGTAGCCTAAAAAGCAAATATTTGAAAAGGAGATAACCCAAAGATGTAGAGTATATATCTCACATTTATATATCCTAATTTCAAGGCATTGAAATGACACTTTTTAGCATACTATTGTGAATTTAGCCCAAAATGCTACAAAAAAATATTGATGGTTATTTTTGTTAAAAATGGCAGCTAGGGCCAAATTCCACTTTGAATAGCTCCTTTAGCGAAGATAATTGTGGCATTGAATTCCTCCTTTTGAGAGGACTACTACAAATAATAGATCCCTTGTAAGAATAAAAAGGTTGCACTGTTTGTAGATATTCAAGGGGTGGAGCAGCATGCTTAAGAAGCCCTAATCTAGAACCACGGAGATAATATCAACGGTGACCTTAATGTGGTCATAAACTTGCTCCTTAAGTCATCGAAAGGGAGCATCTGTAAACTAAGGAATGTCGTAATAGATAGGAGGATTTTGGGTAAATCAACTTAGAATGGAGTGGATTGTTGTTGCCCTCATCAACGTGATCTTCTACAACAAAATGTTTTTCCTCTATGAACATACTACCAAGATTATAGGATTGAATGGATCTAAGAGCAGTGATGCCTAATCTTTATATTGGCAAGTTATTTTATATCATTGTACTTTCTCTCTTTCTCCGCTAAAAATTTGAGGATAATAATAAGAAGATTTGATCAAGGGTTTCCCCATCTTGGGGGTTTTCCCTAACTTGAGCCATATTCTCATGTTTTTTTGTCTTTGTCTTTTTCATCTATCATTTATGTTATTTCGTCAGTTATTTTTAATAATGTCTAATGTATTTGTTAAATGGATTAATGGGCATATGGTTGAATGAAGTATCTAACCTATGCAAATAACATGTTAGATGAAAATTAAAATGGTATTTGAGCTCCAGTGAGTATAATCCCAAGCTTAAAGAGATTGCAATCACTAAACAATTTCATTGATACCTTCAACTCTCTATGGTAAATCAAGTCAGATTTCAAATACGGGTTATTTCTTAAGGCCTTCTTCAAGCCCTAATCAGTAAACATGGGCACCAATCCTAAAGATATTCAACAATCACGGGAAAATGTTGGACGACATCAAGGTATGTTCATGTACTTTATAACAGTCCTACTCATCAAGCTTAAGATTGTATCATCATCGTAAGCTTATGGAAAGATATTTTCTATGATCCCTGGAGGTAAGGTCAATCCTCTACAGATCTCTGTTTGAAGTACTATTCTCATCTCTAGAGGACTAATCAAGTGCAGGAGATATCTATCTAACATATCTGGAATACTTTAGATAGTAGGCATAGGCTTGCATTCATTCTATCATTACTTTTGAAGTTACAGTCTTGGGCATCGATCAAGAGTACCAAATCCTAGACCAAAACATATTTTAGAAGGGTCCCAAAATCTAAAATTCCTCCATCAAATTTTGGCCATAATCACCATGATCATTGATTAGTATCAATTTTGCAGCACATATTCTCTCTATATGTGCCTCTGATTTGGAAGGATAATTCTCTTTGAAGATATAAATTTGTTTCGATAGGGTCAAGTCACTATGATGCCTTGCTTAAAGAATCAAATCATCTGACTTGCTACATGAATGAGGTTGAGATATTGCATAAGATAAAAGTTAAAAAAGGATCATATTGATCTCAAGAGAGAGATTATGGTTATGTTGGAGGTATCCCTAGAATAAGGTTATCGATAATCTGAGTAGAGGAAGGTTCGATTAGTCAACTCTGGGCACTCGAAGGTTAGTTTACACAATCTTTTGGCCTCCTCTAAGATCATTGTTGTAGTGAAATTATAGTATATTCCTGTTGGAAAGCAGTAGTACCTATGCAATATTGGTTATTATTATTTGGAAGGCTCATATATGAACCCTGTGGCATATTGAACTTGCTTGCTGACTTAAGCATGATAACCTTGTCATTAACATAACTTTGGCATGTTTGAGAGAGAATTGACTCATTATACCATCCTAGAACTCGCAAGTTGATTGGTTATTACTTTTAGATCTACTTGAGCATGAAAGTTTAAATAAGTCATATTTGTCAAGATTCTGATAGAGGTTCATTGTAGCATCAAGACCAAGATGACTCTAGGGCGGTGTATTGAATAGACAGAGGTATGTTTACAATTATGAATAATAGTATGAAAATTCTAGTTCTAAATATGTGTTCTTTCATTAGTATAAAGTATATCATTGAACACGTATGCAACTAGTAGTAACATATACCCGAAGTAGACAACCTTTGCAGCAAACCAATATAGATATTTGTTTTATGTCCTCTTCTTTCTTAATCTTTAGCAGTAACAAGCAGTAAGGGACATAATCAATGCACCCTATTGTCGCATACTTCTAGGCATTTGTTTCCATTAGTACTTCATGGTTATGCAACAAGGATTTGAATTCAGACAAGCTTTCATCATTTAAAAAGTTTTCACTGTTATAATACTTCTATAGCAACATTTTTTAGTAACAGTGTTTTTGCAATTGTAAAGGTACAAAAATCTACTCAGTCAAAATATTGAAAACTAAAGGAGTAGCAAAGGTATGTGTGTAGTTGGGGTATCAAAATTCAGTTGTAAGAGTTTCCTTGTCTAAAGATCATGATGCGTTTGAAGGGGTTTGTAGTAATCATTGTAAATAGGCCTACCATATATATTTCCAAATAATTTATGGGCTATAAGTTTGCTTCATTCTTCTAAGGGTTTCATTAAGCTCGTTTACATGTGGTTTCATTCTCCATCTGTAATTTAAGACAGTTTAAAATTCTTGGAAATGGAAGGCTCGACTTGTTGGGCATTGGATAATCCAGCGCTCCATGTGCATTTCATGACATGGACTAACCGCCTCTCGAGGATCTGTTAACTTTGGTGATGCGTCCGTTTACTAACACCTGCGGTTTTTGGTGT
This sequence comes from Pinus taeda, assembly GCA_000404065.3. NCBI lineage: Eukaryota > Viridiplantae > Streptophyta > Pinopsida > Pinales > Pinaceae > Pinus > Pinus taeda. The sequence continues at coordinate 36,213 of APFE031659467.1, forward strand.
AACGGCAATCGTGCTCCCAACAAGTGGTATCAGAGCCAAAGGTCTCGAGTTCGAATCACACCCGGCTCACCCTGGGGGGAGATTGTTGGGAATTGGATAATCCAGCGCTCCCCGTGTGTTTCGTGACATGGACTAACCGCCTCTCGAGGATCCGTTAACTCTAGTGATGCGTCCGTTTACTAACACCTGCGAGTTTTGGTGTAACGGCAATCGTGATCCCAACACGACCCTCCACTCATTGTTCTATGTATATCATTCTCATGATTTGGTTATTCTGTTTCATTTGGTAACACTGTGGTATTAGCATCTCTATAGTAGACGATAGCCAAGTTTAATGAAATATCACTAAGAATTGTGCCAAAAAATTTAGTATGTATGTCATATTGTTTCTCCTCTTCTTCATGTGGAAGGCATAAGAATTTTATAAAAATAATGAAAATCTAAACTATGGATATGTTGGAACCCATCAATTTTCCTTTTTTGTATATGGTAAGAGAGGAATAGATGTCCATGAGGATAGCAATTATGTGCATGCGAAATCATGATAGTGCTTGGAATGACAAGAAAGCCACTAATAGTGACTCATAGTAATTCTAAGTGTTCATAAAAATATAAATGGAAGCTTGTATGAAAGGATTTTAACAATCTTTATTTCTTGCTACTTGAGATAGTTTAAGGAGCCTAATATAGAGATAAACTATCAAAAATCCTTAGTGATTGAGTATGGTTGGGGAGCATATTAATATATCCTCTCAAATGCCTGAGGTAGATGAAGAAAAATGTGTATAATCATACTCAATCACTAAGAATATTTTATCATTCGTATGTGAACTTTACATTAATTAGGAAAGTATCCTCAGAAAATAGAAAACACATTTAATCGATTGGATTTAAAATATTTGAAAAGAGAAGTAATTTTGAAAAGATTGATTTTGTGCTTGCAGGGACTTCCCCATGTGGTCAATGACTGCTGATGCCATTTGTAAAGATGAGTTGATTGAAGTAGGGCTCCAATCAAGATGCTTTTGCTTCACCAAAGCTGCAATGCAAGCTATATGTGGTGTTGCCATTTTTTTCCTTGATATCATGACAAATACTTCTCCTTGATAATTGACTTCATCAGTGCCATTAGGAGACCATGTTGGCCATATTATAGAAACATGAGCCATAATATCTAGCTTTAAAACATCATTGTCTTAAAAGCTCGAATCCTTGATAGTTGGCCCTCTAGAAGAATAGAATGCTACCTTAGGAGTTGTACCTTGATATATAGGCTTCAACCCATTTCCAATGGAAGCCTTAGCTCCAAATATTGTGATTTGACCTAATGGATCCCTTATTGTTATCTATTATAGTAATCTACAAGAATCTATGTTTGATCTAGTTCTTTTATAACAATTCCTAGAATTCCCATTGGAACTCAATCAAATTTAGCTCTCGAAGACATATTCTCGAAAGCTAGAATGAACCCATATGTACCTAAAATATTTTCATTTTCTAACAGACGTCTTACAGATGAAGATTCATATGCAAAGTTATATGAATATACACAAACTAGAATGTTCCCCTGAATCATAGTCATGTTAAAAGCTTCAGGGTTTCGGCAGTCAGATGGAATGGATATCACAGCTTAATATTTCCATTTTATGGTAGCTTAGTATTTATTAGACCTAGGAATGTCTCAAAGAAAATCCCACTCTGAATCACAATTTTCAACATGTTGCCATTTCTCAACATTCATATATGATAAAGAATTAGTTGTTCACATATTGATCATATACGGATTTTGTACATCTTTATTTTCATACCAATATGCTGACTCTTCTTTTTCATCTTGTGTAGCAACTAGAAGTTCATGAAGAGATTCTTCCTCAGATAAATTCACAGGATCTGAAATAAAAGATTTAATAATTGAAAAAAAAGTTTCTCTATCTTCTTCATGCACTTTGGCATTCTCTTCACAATTACTTGTTTCCTCAATGCAATGCACCCCAGATTCCTTGATGATTTCATCAATCCCAACCTTATGAATTGGATGATAATTTAATTTCATTTCAGTTACTACAAAAATATCTTCATTTTTCTGATCATCTTGATAGAGTCCAGACCCAGTTTGTCTACTGGTGATTTAAGAAAAGCACCTTGGGGAACATCTATGCGTACATTTACTTCAAGCTAAAGTCGAAGAGACTACTTTTGTGCTTCATTTTTAAAGCTTAAGTCTTTAGGAGTAGACATATCCTCAACAGATAGACAAGGTGGTTATTCCAAAATGTCCAAGGCTGGGAATTCAGAAGGTTTTTCCTCAGGCAAAACTAGATGGTCCTTTTGTAATTTATCAGGAACTGGAAAGGCACAAACATAATATTGCCCATTAGAGACATAGTTTTGCTCCAATTTGGAAGAGAACATAGATCCCACATTCAAACTGTCTAACTTTCATTTATTTTGGGAAGTGTCAAAAGATTCAGTAAATTCGACAGATGTGTCATAAGATAAGATTTTGTTAGAAACATAGTTCTGCTCCAATTTGGGATAGGCCTCAGATTCCACATTTAAAGCATGTAACTTTTTTGGATTTGATTTTTGCTTTTCAAACAACTCAAACTCTTCAAAAAAGTCAAGAGATATGTCAAAATCTATGCTTTTGATAACAGAGTCGAGACCTAGTGGAAGGATATCCTGAATGACTTCTTCACAAATTTTCCACACATTTGTACCAACTACAGCAACTTGATTTTCAACATACTTCATTATCTCTTGTAGTAAAATATAAGAATTTTGATCCCACCATGGTGATATATATTTAATATGTATTTGCACCTTGGTGATATATACAGTTTAATATATAGTTTTCAACTTTGTATCTATGCCATAGTTATTATATGGTTTCAAAATATGGTTTGGCATTTGAAAACTGCGCCACCATAGTATTTAGGTTTTAACATGTAGTTAGTAACTAAAATTCTCACCATGCACATATTAATGCACCCACATTAATTAACGTATGAACCTTTTAACCAATCAAACCCAAAAACTGAACTTTGTCCTTTTTGACTGCGTTGATTTGACCATTTCCACTTCTCAAGTTGCGTGAATGCCTAATCTAGGTGGATCTTTAGATACAATGGCATGGAAAAGATCAGAAATCAAAGTGCTCAGAATGAAGTCAAATTAGGAACAGAACGTAGGTCTCGTCATCTTGATTCCAACGATGTGAACGGTACTTCAATATGAGTCCGGATGATGAAGTTATCATGAAAGGAAGGTTGCTTTGTTCCTTAAGAAAATGAGGATTTTCCTTTAAAAATGGGTTTTAAGCCTTAAAGGCAAAATCACAATCGGAGGATTCATGGAGGCGGACTTAAGGAAGGTGCAGTGGAACCCCCGATCGGTGATCTCTGATTAAATCAGATCGGTGATCAAAGGGAAATCATGTCGGTATAAGTAATATCGGCGATATGGGGCAATCAACATTGACGATCGGAGGATCAATCTGCCAACATCGATATCAGCGATCGACAATTGGCGGTGCGATCGGCAGTCGTTACTCTCCCCATTAACAAGGCCCAGAACCTTAGCCACTTATGATTGTGATATCGGGCTCAAACCCGATAAGGAATATATGCCCGATTTCACAAATTTTGAAGTCCGAGTAAACGGATTTTTGCCGAAATTTTAGTGTTTTCCAGGATTTTTGGGTATTGATCGTTACAGTGATAAAGAGGCCATTTTAAGGGTCGGTTTTTCCGCCAATCCTTATACTCCACCTACCTCTATTTTGAACCAAGACATCCTCGATTTAAATGGGATTTTGTCCTAAGGACCCATTATAAAAGCACGATGGTTGGAAAAGCACGGGGAGAGGGAATTTGCAGCACGTTGTATCATTTGGCAGGAGGCCAATAGTGCATTTGTTTGTTTGGGATAAGTTTTAGATGTTTTCAGCCCCTTTCAGCGCCACAGACACATTGGTGCTGCCCACTTCTCCATCTGAGGTCTCCATTTCACATCCATTTGTCAGAATGGAGGTATAAGCCTCTTGTATGCAATTGATGATTGTAATTCTCTTATTTCATGCCATTTAATATAAAGGCCTCCCCATTGGTAAGCTGGGCCGAGAGACGTAGTCCAAATTGGACGAACTCCATTATCAACCTTTGGTGCCTTCTCTTTGTGCCTTTTATGTGCTTTCTTCTTCTTTTCTTATGTGCACATTAAATTTTTTGTGTTAATCTGCAATTTTGCATGTGATTCTTTTCATACATCTATACGAAAAAGTATCCTAGATCAAGTGGTATTAGAGTAGGGATTTTTAGATGTGAGTTGCATGTTTGTATGCTAACAAGAAGCAGACTTCAAAGAGGAAAAGGATAACTAGAGCCTTTCGATCCAGAAGTAGGGCGTGCACCTCAAAGGAGAAACATGGCAAAATATGAAACTCATCTTGAAGAGGAGTGTAATTTCAGAAAGACTATCTATTCAATGGTAGATAATATTAGTCAGCTGGTTTTAATACGGAAAAAAGTGGAATGGAGAAACCCAAAAGGACAAGGTTCAGCACATGGGAATGGTGGAGAAGAACCCCCTCCTTCTCCTTCTAGGAGTGAAGGTTCTCCTTCCTCTCCCCACCATAATCATAGAAATCCAAAGGATGCATCTAAGAAACACCTTTTTAAATTAGATGTTAAATTGGGTCTTCCTATGTTTAATGGTGAAAGTAACGCAGAGAAGGTTAACAATTGGATTAGGAAGATTGAGTTCTACTACAGGATTCAGCAAATCGTATAGGATGAGGTGAATATCTAGCTGGCTTCTCTACGGATGAGCAGCACAGCTATCGTTCGGTGGGAGAGAAAATTGTAGAGCAGTAATAGTGTGGGTAAGCTCTTTTCCTCATGGTTTGATTTCACTTCGGCGTTAAAGGAACAGTTTTATCCCTTAGGATACAAGCAGAAAGCTTTGATGAATTGGAAATATTTAAGGCAACGCAAAGGGTAGGATGTTCAGAGTTTTACAGAAGAATTTAAGAAGAAAGCACTAAATTTTGGTATTGCACTTGATGCACTTGAAGTTGTAACTAAGTATATTGGCTCATTGCATAGTTATATTAGGCATTCATTATTATTGTTTGAACCAACCACTATTTATTCAGCCAACGTAAAAGCAATTCATATTGAGAACAGGGGCAAGGTTGAAAGAGATGATCAGTCCAGAAAGCCACCATTCAAACCTCCCAATGGCAAATCCAAATCGAAATGGAAAGGGAAGGAGAAGAAAACAACAACAAACAAAGAAGGAGAGCGGCCTTATTGCAATCACTGCAAGAAGGAAGGCCACGATGATGATCATTGTTGGAAGCAGCACCCAGAAAAGCATCCATAGAAGTATGGATGAAAAGGGAAGCAGAAGACAGTGGCAGCGGCCCAACAAGACCTTGGATCAGATTCAGGAGATGAAGAACTGATCACAATAGTAGGAACAAAAGGTACTCTCACACCTCATGTTAATTCCAAATCGCATGAAGGCACCAGTTCTATAGATGAGTCCCTTTCGAATGATTGAAAAGAATTGAATTATTTCATATCAGAGTTGTTATAAATCATACCAAAGTTGAAACTCTATTTGGTACTGGGTCCCAAGCAAACTTAATTGGAGAATCCTTGGTAAAGAAACTCGGCTTAGAGACAAAACCAAACCCGAAACCTTACCCACTGGGATGGATACATGATAAAGCAAAATTGAATGTAACCTAGTAGTGTAGAGTCAAATTTGTGTTCACTTCTAAGCTCATAGATGAAGTATTATTGGATGTAATACCATTGGATATTTGTGGTATGGTGTTAGGGAGCCCGTACTTGTATGATAGAAAGGCATTCTTTCTCTATCATGAAAACAAATATCAAGTCACCAAGGATGGGGTAGAATATATAGTGAGGGCTCTTCAAAATAAAATTAATGCCAGCCTTGTAAGCACTGAACAAATGAAAAGATTGGTGAATTCTAGTAAAGGATGCATGCTTATCGTTGTAAGGGAGAAAGAGGCAGAATTTGCTAATGCTTTCCAGGGCTGCAATCGGGAGCATAAACAAGAATTAACTGAATTGATTTCTAATTATGATGAGCTATTTCAGGAACCGAACAGATTACCTCCAAAGAGGGAAATCCAACATCGAATCCATCTATAGCATGATGCATCTTTGCCAAATATTGGCATGTATAGGACGTCGGAAATTGAGATGGAGGAAATCAAGAGACAAGTGTAGGAATTGTTGTACCAAGGTGTCATCTAGTCGAGCACCTCTCCGTGTGGTTGGCTGATAGTTTTTATGTGCCAAAGAAATATGATAGCTAGAGGATGTGCATGGATTACAACGCGCTCAACAAGATCATGGTGAAAAATTTCCATCCCCTTCCACGCATAGATGATCTTTTAGACCAATTAAAGAGTGTTGTTTATTTCACAAAGTTGGATTTGTGTAGTGGCGATCACCAGGTCAGAATTGCGGAGTAGGACATGTGGAAATTTGCCTTTAAGACCAAGCAGGGGTTGTTCGAATGGATGGTGATTCCATTCGGGCTTTGCAATGCTCCAGCCACTTTTATGCGGGTTATGAATGATATATTTCAGCCTTTCATTGATGAGTTTTTTCTTGTGTATTTAGATGATATACTAGTCTTTAGTAAGAGTTTTTTTGAACATGCGTGTCATGAAAGTGCTTGATGTGCTGAAAAAAGAAAAAATCTTTGTAAAATGGTCATAGTGTGAGTTCGGGAAAACCTATTTGGGTTACCTAGGTCATATTGTTGGTCATGGTCAGTTAAAAATTGATCCCTCTAAAGTTGAAGCAATTGTAAATTGGCCTAAGCCTGCTAGTGTGACTGAGGTCCATAGCTTTCTAGGTGCAATCCAGTATTGGAGGAGATTTATTGCTAATTTCTCTGTTATTGCAACACCTTTGCACACATTAACAAGTGTGAAACAGGTCTTCCAATGGGGAGGAAGACAGCAGAAGTCCTTCGAGATATTGAAGGAAAAGATCAACACCGCGCCAGTCTTAGCCTTACCCAATCTCCAACAACCATTTGAGATCGAAACTGATGCCAACGGTTATGCCATGGAAGCTGTACTGATGTAGCAAAAGAAGCCGATTTGTTACCATTCTGAGAAGTTTTCTCAAGCTGTAATAAAATATCCCACCTATGACAAGGAACTTTATGCCTTGGTGCAGAGTGTGAAAAAGTGGAAACACTACCTGATCGGCAAGGAGACTATCATCCATACAGATCATCAACTCTTGCCGTACCTTCAGTCACTAATCAAGTTGCAGCAATCTCATCATTTAAAGTGGATGGGCTTTCTTCAACAGTTTCATCTGGTAATAAACTATAAGAAGGGAATTGGCAATAAAGTGGCCAATATGCTATCTCGCTCTCCTATTTCTACTTCTGTTATTTTGCATAATGCTTCATTATCTTTTGAGATTTATGCTGAACAATATGCTAACGATGACAACTTTAAGGAATTTTATGCAAAACTAACCCATGGTTCACAGGTGGACAACTATCACTTGCAGGGGAAATTATTGTATCACCTTGGTAAATTGTGTATTCCCACAGGAAAAAGAGTACATGTAATTCGAGAGGACCACACCTCTCTTATGTCTTGGCACTTTGGTGTCGGAAAGACTTTATGTCATGTACAAAGATTTTGTTTTTGGCCTCATATGAAAAACATTGTGACTCGCTATGTAAAGGGTTGTGTGATGTGTTCTGTTTCAAAGCCCTCTAGTAGAAAACTTGGGCTCTACACACCACTCCCTATTCCGAGTCATCCATGGGAAAGTGTGTCAATGGACTTTCTAGGAGGTTTACCTTTATCTAGGAAGAGTCATGACTATTTTTATGTCATCGTTGACCATTTTAGCAAGATGTGTATTCTTATGCCTTGTAAAAAGCAGATTACTGCTGAGCAGACTACTTCTCTTTTCTTTCAGCATGTTTGGGTCCACTTTGGATTACCCACATCAATTGTGTCTGATCGGGACTCTCACTTTCTTGGAGAGTTTTGGACCAACTTGTGGAGGATGATGGACACCAAATTGAAAAGAAGCACGACATTTCACCCGCAGATTGACGGATAGACAGAGATTGTTAACCATACTATGGTACACTTTTTACGAGGCTATTGTGGGAAACATCCCAAGTTGTGGGATGAGCATCTCCCCTATGTACAACATTCCTACAACCGAGTAGTGCATCCATCTATGCAGCACTCACCATTTGAGACATGTTTTGGTTACCTACCAAAGGACCCTTTTGATATGGTCTTTTGAAAGGAAGATGGCTCTAGTGGACATAATGAGAGGGACAAAGCTCAGCAGTTCATTCAACAAATACAATTGATTCACCAAGTGGTGCAAGAGTAGTTGGAGAAAAGTTAAGGCCGTTACAAGGCTTGACATGATAAACACTGAGTCAACCATCAATTCCAAGTAGGTGACAAAGTGTTGTTCCACATCAGTAAAGACAGGGTGAAGGGAGAAGAAAAGAAGCTGCGGCCAATCTGGCATGGACCATTCACCATTTTGGAGAAGATTGGGAACAACACCTTTCGTCCTGACCTGCCGGTATATATGTAGATGTAACCAGTAGTCAATGTGGAGAACCTAAAGTTGTATGAACCACCTTTGATCACGGACACTGATGAGGTTGGCACAGTTCATAACATTGATTGTTTTGCACCAAAATATCTCAATGAGTTGCCTGAAGACATCATCCTCGACAGAAGAACCAAGACTTCACGGTGAGGAGATGTAGAATACCTTAAGGTTGGTTTCAAGGGAATGCACCACAGCAAGGCAAGATGGCTAGAGAAAGATAAAGTGAGGGAACAATTCCCTCACTTGCCAATTAACTAATGAAAAGCTTTGGCAGTCCAAAAGCTCCTCAGTGGGGAGGATTGATCCAAGTGGATATTTAGATACAATGGCATGGAAAAGCTCAGAAATCAAAGTGCTCAGAAAGGAGTCAACTTAGGACCAGTACGTAGATCTCGTTGTCTTGATTCCAACGGAATGAATGGTACTTCAATCCGAGTCTGGATAACGAAGTTATCGTGTAAGGAAGGTTGCTTTGTTCCTTAAGAAAATGAGGATTTTCCTTTAAAAATGGGTTTTAAGCCTTAAATGCAAAATCGCAATCTGAGGATTCATGGAGGCGGACTTAAGAAAGGCGCAGTGGAACCCCTGATCACTAATATTCGATTAAATTAGATCGGTGATCAAATGGAAATCGGGTCGGAAAAAGTAATATCGACGATCGACATACTTCCTGTTAACAAGATCGAGAACCTCAGCAACTTGTGATTGCGATATCGGGCCCGGAACCAATAAGGAATATACGCCCGATTTCACAAATTTTGAGGTCTGAGTAAACAGGTTTTTGCTTGAATTTTAGTGTTTTTCAGGATTTTTGGGTATTAATTGTTACAACGATAAAGAGGCCATTTTAAGGGTCGATTTTGCCGTCAATCCTTCTACTCCACCTGCCTCTATTTTGAACTAAGATAGCCCAGATTTAAATGGGATTTTGTCCTAAGGACCCATTACAAAAGCATGATGGTTGGAAAAGCACAGGGAGAGGGAAATTGCAGCATGTTGTTTCATTTGATAGGAGGTCGATAGTGCATTTGTCTATTTGGGACAAGTTTTAGATGTTTTCAGCCCCTTTCAGCACCACGAACGCATTGGTGCTACCCACTTTTCCATCTGAGGTCTCCATTTCATAGCCATTTTTCAGAATGAAGGTATAAGTCTCTTGTATGCAGTTGATGATTTTAATTCTCTTCTTTCATGCCATTTAATATAAATGCCTCCCCATTGTTGAGATAGGCCCGGAGACGTAGTCCAAATTGGACGAACTTCGTTATCAAGCTTTGGTGTCTTCTCTTTGTGCCTCTTATGTGTTTTCTTCTTCTTTTCTTGTGTGCACATTAAATTTTATGTGTTAAGCTACAATTTTTCATGTGATTCTTTTCATACATCTATAAGCGAAAGTATCCTGGATCATTGCCACATGGCCAGCAAGATCCATTTTTCACCTGTTTGCCATAAACTTCAATGGGCAATTTCTCCTTCATTCGGAAGCCAAATGTGAAATGAAGACACTACTGGATTCAGCACGAAAAGATCTTCAGCTTGGCGCTATTTTTGGGAACATCTCAGACCTTTGAACTTTGAGCAAATTGAGGATCCTCTTGGATCATTGACTTAAAGAGGCTAAAATAACTTTTCTACTCCAAGTCTTGACATTTTCATTGTGAAGTTTTAAAGACTTAGAAAATTCAGAACACCAACGCTAACATCAGTAGCGTTTACACCCTCAATAGTCATGAACAGAACATTGTTTGCAAAATCCCTAATATTCTTGCTATTGAAAATTTCTTGTTTGTTGGAGTATTGAAGGTAGATAGTTTTATCGCATACTTGATTTGGCTCACATGATGAAGCATAACATGAAACCATTGAAATTTCTTGATTTAAATGTACCTATAAGGCATCACAACAATAATCAAAACTAAGAAAAATCAATTGCTCCTATATTGCATGAGGAAATAAAATTTGTAAGAAAAAATATTAAGGTCAGATATTGCACCTATTTTGTAGACCTTCTTCCGGATTCATTGCATTAGGTTTCTTTTATAATCAATGTTTCGAACCAGCAACGATGGTTCATCTGCAGGACGTGAAAGATTGTTAAAATACTAATCTTATTTTTCAAATATATATAGAGGTGTATGAGATGTTTAGCCGACAATTATTAGTATTTGTTAGTTATAATTTTAATTGTTTTATTATATTTTGTCAATTTTGATTTTATTTGTGAAATTTAATTTAACTTTTTTTTTATTCCATTCTATTTTTAAACATCAAGTATTTTAATTAATTTTTTTGAATTATATTGTAATTATTTTAAATTAATTTGATTATTTTAATTTTTTAGTTTTATTTAAGGAAGTTTATTTAATTATATTACTTTTATTAATTATTAAGTTTGATGTTAATTACAGTTGTTTTAATTTTATTTTATTAATTATTGTTCTGATTATTTTAATTACCTGTATTGATTATTGAATTCTTTAATTTTTTAATGGCTTTTTTTTAATTATTATTTAATTATTATTAAATTTCTCAATATTAAATTATGTTGAATTTTGATTACTATGTATTTTTTTAAGTAGATGTGTCTTGTTTTGGATATTTTGACATTTTTTTTTTTAATTTTTATTAATGAATTTTTTGTTTTACATTATTAATTGTTTCAGTAATGTATTTATTAATTGTTCTATTTTATGTTTCTATATTGGTTTTAATCATGTTGAATATAATAGCGAATGAAAATTTGTTTATGTTCCACGTCATATTAATAATTTTGTAATTACACCTATCGTATTGTTAATTATTATTATTTTATAATTTATAATTATTTAAATTATGTATTTATTATAATTATTTTGATTATTTGTGTTATATTTTATTAATTGTTATAAATATAATTATTTTAATTAATTATCTATTGATAGTATATATTCTACTTATTTTATAATGGATTAGATCTTTAATGTTTCTTCTAGGTTGATTAGAGGAGGATTATAGTAAGGTGGGGGTTGACTTGGATGAAAGGATTGGGATCCAGTTTTCAGTTATGGTCCATCCGTCATCTCTATTGAGGTTATTAGGGTGTTTGCTAATTTCTATGGCTTCTCTGGATTTCCTTATGAAGTAGTGTTCACTTCTAGCTAACATACGCTTGTCTTCTATACAGATTTGGTGTTTAGTTTTATGAGAATGTCCAGCTAGTGCCGAGGATTTGGAACGATTGTGTTTGATGTCAGCTGCGTGTTCTTGGATTCTTGTGTTTAAAGATCTTCCAGTGTCACCTACATAGGGTTTGTCGCATGAGCATGGGACTAAGTAGACCCCTTTATGGAATTTAGGATCGATTTTGTCTTTATTGCACCTATTATCCATCTAAAATGTTTAAGGAATGGTTTCCAAATCTTGACATACTTAATCAATGCCTCAATCCCATGGTGACAAAGACAATTATAAAAACAAAAACAGAACCTAGTCATGGGGAAAACTTATAAATTCAAGTCCATTTTCATGAAATATCATGGTGACATCAAAGAGAAGAACAACATGATCACCATTACACAATTCATGTCTCAACCCATGAAGATTGGATCAGATAAGACACTTCTTAACCCCAACCAGCCATATGTTCAGTTTGTCAAACAATTGAAGGGAACTCATCTAAATTGACCACAATTTATGTATGTGTATATCTATTTATGAGTATGTGTGTATACCTACCTATCTATCCATATGTCTATGTCTATGAGTATATATCCCTAAAATATCATAATATATCCATATTATTTCAAAATACTTATATGAATAATGTGACATATCTTGGGGACCCTTCTCTCTATGGCCACCTCCAAACAATGCATTACTCCTTGTTGTTATGCTTCTGAGTTCACTGGGAAACCATATATATGTTCGATGTAATACTCCTTCACATCCAAAAAACAGAGGCATAAAGTCCAATCAGTACACTAAAAGAGAAATATGAGTAAAACAGTTAAATACTTGATAAAAATGTAGTCTCTCATTTTGGTGTGTCAAAATCTATACATGATAAGGATCAAGCCCTACGACATCAACGGTGCCATGAAAACTACATACTACATGTTAGTTAAAGTGCATAGAGTGTCAAAGAAAATCTTTGGCCAGTCTTTGCAATTAGTTTTCTACATTATTTGACTCTCAAGAAGGCTCCTTTATGCCCTTGTTAAGAACATTTTCTGGTTTTTAGTATCCAATACATCTTGGGGAGCACGATCTAGAAGCATATCAAGTAGAAGAGTTGGAAAAGGATGAAGAGAATTTTGAAATTATAATGTTGTCACATCACCTAGAGAATGCACTTTCAATTTCTTTCTTGAAATAGAAAGTATTTTATATAGAGAGAAAGAAATAAAGCACTACAAATACAAAAATGAAATATAAGCATAAAGATCCACATTTTCTAAAAAATAAAACATTTACAAAACATGCGTGCACATATACATACATAGAGAAGAAAATACAAGTACTAAACATGGCATAGAGGAAATAGAAATACAAATACCTACCATAGAAAATATGCCTATATTAAATACTTGTATTTGCATGTCCTCCGTATTTAGTTTCCTGGTGTCATATGACTTAGCATCCATCATATATTTTCTAAAGGAATTAAAAAACACGCACATTTGCTTACTACAAATAAAAGGATTACATCTTATAGCTCATGATACCAATAAAGATACAGCCAAAAAGCATGCTAAAAGGCATTTGACAATCACAAAAATTGATTTCAAAAGGAAATGTTAGTGGCATTAAAGAGACAGAAATTAGCATTTGACAATCACAAAAATTGATTTCAAAAGGAAATGTTAGTGGCATTAAAGAAACAGAAATAAAGGGGGTTGTCCTAATCAATGATTCACCAAATCACTTCACAAAGCAATTAACCGGATTGGGAGGATCTCTTTATCCACATTGCATTAAAGCATCCATTATTTATTTAAATTGAAGTGTAATATTGTTTTCCAAAGTTTCAAAGGGGAACAAAGGACATGGAAACAAGCGAAAAGATCTAGATTATGTAATTTACTTTAGCTCCCTCTCAGGATGAAGATAAATTTATCGGAAATAAGAAAAAAAATAAGTTCATTTATGACTAAAATAATTTAATGGAATTTATAAGTACAAAAAGTATTATCTAAGAGAAAGAATCAGGCTACCTTCGTCTATAATAAATCTCATTTCCTCTCGTAAAGGTATAATCTATCATTTATCGAGACCAAATAGCGATATAAGCTCTTTTTCTTTAACAAATTTATATTATCCCATTCAACCAAGGGGCGAGATCCATTAGCCTTCACCTTTTTTCCAGTCAACTTTTGACAGAAGCGCTGAACCTGGAAACAGAAGCTTCAACCTTGTAACCTCTTGAATGAAGCCTTTACTAAGGAACCAGATATAAATAACTAAGGAAAGTGAGAAGGTTGATATAGAAATAATCCACGACAAATAGATAATAATCTTGTTTGGTAATATTAGAGTTGACGGGTTCGAACCCTGTCTCCCTGTCGTTTAGTGCAGAATCCACGCTTACCAAATTCGGATTCGAATTCGATTCGGATTCGAATTCGATACGATAAAAATTCGAATGAAAAATTTTCAATTCGAAAAAAATTCGATAATGTAACATTTTTTAAATAATATATTTTCAAGATATTTTTAGCTATCTTCTTTCTAATTTATTTTGAATTTTATATAACTTATAACTGTTTATAACAAAAAAAAATTCAGAACCAAATCCACTCAAAAAACACTCACCACTTCCCTCCAAACTATATACTCTTTTCAAAAACCTATATTCTTTTTTTATTTCAAAATTTTATTAATATAAATATCTTTGTTTATTTAGAAAATTTATATTCAAATTTATGTTTATAGAAATCAATCTTTTGTCTTTGAAAAAGAAATTTTCTAATTTAAATACTTCCATTTCCTTCTCTATGAGTAGGAAAAATCATAGTTTTATGTGCATGTCCCTCCAAACCATATACTCTTTTCAAAAACCTATATTCTTTCTTTGATTTCAAAGATTCATTAATGTAAAATCCTTCTCTATTTAGAAAATTAGTATTCAAATTTATTTTATAAAAAAATCAACCCCTTTTTTTTGGAAAAAGAAATTTTCTAATTTAAATATTTCCATTTCCTTCTTTGTGAGTGGTAAAAATCTAACCAGAAAATAAGATTTAATAACATAAATGCTCATAACTTTACAACTTACTTTTGAGATTGAGAATTTGGATCATAACTGTTATTACTTATTTAACTTATAAAATCTAAGTAATACATAAGTCTCATAAATTTTATGTTTTTTGCCGGGTGCATTGTTGTAAAGCAACATTTTTTTATGTTTTTAGCTGGGTGCATGCTATACCACAACAATTTCTATTTTCCTATGAGCGCATGCCATACGACAACAATCTATTTGTGTTTAGTGAATGAACAATCTATTGGGTGAATTTTGTCTTTCTTTGTTGCTTGACATACGCAACAATTTTTGTTTTTCTCTGTTGTATGCCATACTACAAAATTTTTCTTTTACTTTACAACATGCCATCTCCAACGTGCCATACCGCAACAATCTATTTGTTCTTTAGTTAATAAACCATCCGCAACCATTAACTATGCCAAGCAATGAACCATACATGCAACCAAATAGTTAAGCATCTACACTAAGAACCGGATCGAATTTTATCAAACTATTCGATATTCGAATAGTACAGGAAAATTTTCGTATTTTTAACCATGATTCGGCCGTATTTGGTA
>APFE031659467.1:52097-76841 GCA_000404065.3 Pinus taeda
TATATATGTTAATGAGATTAATAGTAATATGAATTGTTTCTCTCGGTAAGCTCCATCACAAATATCATAATAAAAATCAGTTTAAAGGTATTTATCTATTAAATAATTGATAATTATTATTAAAATATTTTAACTTTAATTTTGATTTACATTTGATTTTAAGTTTTAAATTTCATAAATCATGTAAAAAAATTTCAAAACTTAATAATCCACACATAAAAATTACTTACAATAGCTAATACAGAAGTGAAAATATTATTTAACAATATCCTAAACCTTTGAATGCTATAATCAACCTACCTTACCTCAAAACAATCTACATCATCATATTCATATATATGCCACGCAATAAAGTTAATAACAGAGCATCCATCTTCAATATGTATCCCTATGAAGGTCATGCAATGTATTTCTTGCAAATGATTTGGGATTTGGGTTAGTCCTTTTATGAATGGGTGGGTTTTAATGCGGGTATTGAGATCCATTTATCAAAATAGGAAGAGATGAAACTTACATTTAACATAATTTTTCCAACTTTGTTATTTTTCCAACAAAATGGCAATAGTCTGAGACTTCAAAAAGAAAATAAAGAGAGACGATAAAGACCATTCCCACGTTATTATTCGATGAGAAAAATGCACAAAAATAATATGAACAATGATAACAAATAAATAGCATAAAATATGACAACCAGAACATATTAAAATCTTCTGTAAAGTTATCCACCATAACATAGCATACTCACATTCATAGCGCGGAGAACTTTTATTGCCCCCACTTCCCACCTTACCATATTTCTTCAGCAATAAAAAAAAATTAGCTTAACATGGAGTTCAGTGAAATAATTCAAACCTCAATATATCTAGATAATGTGCGCAATAGACAATCTATTTATTGAAAAACTGTAAAGTGTGATGGACGAATTGGTTCCAAAAAATAATTTGCAAAGAAATCGTTAGTGTCAATGGTGATAAAAGCCACGGTTGTATGTAACATGACAGCCTTTTTCTATACCTCCCGAGTCCCACCAGCATGGGCACCCGCATTCGATATTCTTTGAAATATTCGATTTCTTTCCAAATTGGAATAATCTACTGCCCACTTCAGAACGTCGAATAATAATTGGCCAGATTTTATATCTACTACATGGCATATCTATTTATATGATGAATACAAAATTTAACGATATTTAAATGTGAAGCATCCAAAACCATTCTTACACTACGAACCGGATCGAATTTTATCGAATTATTCGGTATTCGAATCGTACAGGCGAATTTTCGTATTTTTAACTGTGATTCGGTCGTATTTGGTAACTATGGGTTATTAAGCCCCTGCCCATTACACATGATACATGATATATAAAAAAACTACAAGTTTACCCACTTCGTGGAGAATTCGATCACTTAAAATGGCTTGTGCAGATCGGTCTAATTTTTGGTGGTTGAAAAAAATTATTGTTAATCTTCTACACCTATATTCAATTCTAACCAGTGACATATTAAGTTTATATCAAATATATTATTGTAATAACTTTGTCTCTGTTAAATAGTTTTAAGCTCTGAAGATCCTACCTTTGCTATATGATGGAAATCAGGAAATTGAATAAAGATTAAAAAAATAAAATACAAGAAGCAAAAATGGGAAAGAAGGAATGTGAAATGCATCTCTTAAAAAGGAAAAATAAAAAGAAAAAATCTAGACTGGTAGGAGGGAAAAGATCAAAATAAGAAGCATGAAAAGGAAGAATCATTATCAACCTGAAAGAGCAGTGATGCATTCATGGATCTTTTTCAATATTGGCGGTGAATACTGACAAGATCACGATGTGACTTAGGCAACAACTTTGTGTCCTTCACCTATCATGGGAAAGATCAAATATATTTAGTTCCGACCTTCATGGATGAAAAAATTAGTTGAAGAAATAAAATGGAGTTGAGAACAACCAAGCAGCAAAATTGAGTTTAGCAATGCGAAATCTTGCATTGGTGTGATGTACTATCGTGCAAAAGGATTTTAATGAACTGAACCTTCACTCTTTTATGAAATTTGAAAACGAAGGAAAGAATGAGATAACTATAACTTGCCTTTTACCTCCGAGAACTGCAGACATGTTTCAGATTCATCATCGAGAACATCAGTGTCTGCTTTTGGAATGCCATAGAAAGGACGTTGTCCAATAAGCAGTACTGAACTTCTTACAGCTGCCAGTCTGATCTCTGCTCCTCCTTTTTGATATATTTTGTCTTTCAACTTCTCAAATCTGTTGCACTATTTTTGAGTATGGAAGCCTACTTTCTTCTAGAAATCATGCAACAATCAGATTGGTACTGTTGTTGCCCATATCCACGATTTCATCAGAACCTTAAGAGCTATATTTTTCAAACCCTTCACTGAAATACTGGAACAATGAAGAAATTTCCTGCTTTAGACTCTAAACCTAAGGTTTCCAAAAATAAGAACGCTTTCTCTTCGATCCTTTTTTCCTTTAATGTGTATGGTGACACTGATGAAACCTTTATTTCAATATCGCTACTACCAGATGCCTTTACAGGACCAATGGGGTTTAGAGGGTTCATCATAATATCATCGGTGCATAAAACATATTTCTCTTCAAAAGCTTTAGACTCATTTAAGTCACCCAATCTCTTAAATTGTGTGGCTCCAGTACAGGGATTTATATCTGATTTAATGGTACAAGATTTCGAAGGCAATGAATCCAATTTCATGTTCTCAGACTATAGAGACGATAAATGAAATAATGAAGGAAAAAAACAAGAAACAAGAAATCTCAACTAAATGACCAAGACTAGAAACTGAATTGGAACTGAATAGATTGTTATTCAACAATGATTCTCGGCATGTTCATTTCATGAGTATTAGGTTATTTTATATCGTGATTGTCGTTACATAACTAACTATTCAGTATACAACTGTCTAATTACAATTTACCTAAAATTACTAATTTCATTGTCAAATTAACAAACTCCACCTTGACAACAATTTTCCTAGTCTCTTGCACATGCCCATTCATCATCTTTTCTTTCTACAAGCCAAGAGAAGCTAAACACCACCGCAGCTTCTCTACTATTACTAGCTTTGTGAATATGTTTGCACAATTCTACTTTTCCGCCATCGATCACATGTCTCAGAAAATGATACCTTACATCAATGTGCTTGGTTCGGCTGTGATAGGTAGGATTTGTAGCCAAGTGAATAGCACTTTGACTGTCACAAAGTACATTCACTTTCTCCTGTTTTCTTCCAATTTCATCTAGCAGACCCTTTAACCAGATTGCTTCTTTACTGGCGTCTGAGGAAGCTATATATTCGGCTTCAGTAGTGGACAATGCAACTATTTCTTGAAGCTTTGACATCCAACTAATCGCTCCACCTGCAAGAGTAAAGACATAACCTATAGTAGATCTTCTTTTGTCCAAATCACTTGCATAGTCAGCATTTACATATCCCTAGACTGATCCTTCACTACCATTAAAGACGATGCAATGGTCACTTGTGCCTCTTAGATATCGAAGCACCCATTTCACTGCTTGCTAATGTTCTTTACCTGAATTTGCCATGAACTTGCTGAGAACTCCAACTGCCTGTGAAATGTCAGGTCTTGTAGATATCATCGCATACATTAAGTTGCCTACCACATTTTCATATGGTACATGATACACATACTGCTTTTATTCATCAGCTCTAGGACTCAAAACCGAAGAAAGTTTAAAATGGGAAGCTAGTGGAACATTAAAAGGTTTCACATTGTTCATAGAGAACTTTTCAAGTACTTTCTCCACATACTTCTGCTATGATAACCAAAGCTTACCATTTTTCCTGTCTCTATGTATCTCCATGCCCAAGATATGTTTTTTTGCTCCAATATCCTTCATATAAAACGTCCTATAGAGTTGAGCCTTTAACCTGTTTATCTCTTCCATGCTTTTGCTTGCAATAAGCATCTCGTCAACATACAAAGCTACACAATGATCATACTCACTTCTTATAGAGTTATGGCTCACCATGAAGGAATCAAACTTCTTGTACCATTGTCCGGGAGACTGCCTCAGACCATACAATGATTTCCTAAGCTTGCAAACTAATCTTCTGCTCCGACCTCGTAAGAAACCTTCTTGTTGTTCCATATATATCTCTTCGTTCAAATCACCATGTAGAAATGTTGTTTTAACATCTAACTGTTCTAACTCAAGATTAAGCAAAGCAAGTAGTGGCAACACAGTACGAGTAGAAACAAGTTTTACAATTGGAGAAAAAATATCATGAAAGTCTATACCTTCAACATGAGAATACCCTTTTGCTACTAGTCTCACCTTATAACTTTCGATACTTCCATCAACTTTTCGTTTCAGCTTGAAGACCCATTTGCATCCAACAACACATCTCCCTTCAAGAAGCTCTACAAGATCCCAGGTATTGTTCTTGGCTAAGGAGTCCATTTCTTCTTCCATAGCCGCTTTCCATTTTTCGCTATCTACATCATGTACTGCTTCCTGATAACAAGAAGCTTCCCCATCTTCAGTAATCAAAGCAAAAGATGAAGCAGAATCTTCATACCTTTTGGGAATTTTCCTTTCCCTTGTAGACGTTCTTAGAGTGACTGGTTGCTGAACTGGTTTAGAAACTTGCACTGGTTCAGAAGCTTCAATGGCTTCCTTTGTGTCTTCAACACCTTTTTCTCCAGAGGTCTCTCCTTCCTTTCGACTGTCACCGAAAAGTCTAGACTCCAAAAGAACTCGTTGATTTGGCAATACCTGATCCTGTTCAATTCTTTCAATAATTGATTTTAAAAGACAGGATTCATCAAATGTTACATCTCTACTAATGACTATATTCCGCAATGTTGGATCCCACAACCTATATCATTTCACTGCATAGTCATACCCAACAAAGACATAACATTTCAACTATGGATCTAATTTTGAATGCTGATTTTTCGGAATGAGAGAATAAGCATCACAGCCAAATATCCTCAAACGTGAATAGTCACAAGACTGACCTGTCAAAAATTCTTTAGGAATTTTGCAATCAATTGCTACTAAAGGTGATCTGTTAACTAAATAACAAGTAGTAGATATTGCTTTTGCCCACAACTCCTTTTGCAAGTTAGCATTGCTGATCATGCTTCTGGCTCTTTCCATAAGAGTCCGATTCATACGCTCAGCAACACCATTTTGCTGAGGAGTATAAACAGTAGTTTTGTGTCTAACAATTCCCTCATCCTTACAATATTTTTCAAATTCAACTGAAGTGAACTCACCACCATTGTAAGTTCTTAAGAATTTAATATATTTGCCTGTTCTTTTCTCTACCATTACTTTAAATTTCTTAAAGACATTTAATACATCAGCTTTCCTTTTTAGCATATAGACCCAAACTTTATGAGAGTAATCATCAATAAACGTTAAAAAATATAGTGCACCTCCATATGACACAACAGGGGATGGCCCCCACAGATCATAATGATTTACGTTTTATCATTATCTGAAGACCTTTCTCGCTCATATGACCCAATCGCTGATGCCATAGACGAGTACCTACTTCTTCCTTTTCTGACGCAACCACTGCTTCACCGATCTGAGTACTTCCTTTTAACCTGTAAAGATTTCCGACCTTTTCTGCCTTCATAACCACAAGGGCTCCTTTAAAGACTTTCAAGACGCCATCCTGACCTATAAAAATATAACCATCTGAATCCAACACTCCCAAAGAAATCAAATTTTTCTTCAAGTCAATTACATGTCTAACACTAGTTAATGTTCTAACTGTGTTATCATACATCTTAATCCTAATATCTCCCATCCCAACATTCTGACATGACACATTTTTACCCATAAACACAGAACTATCGTTTACATTTTCATACGAGGTAAACCAATTTCTATGTGGGAACATGTGATGCGAAGCACCAGAGTCTAACAGCCAGCTATCTAAACCCTGAGAGACATTACAATCAAGTGAAGTTTCATCTATCATACATAATTCTTCAGCAGATAAAACTTCGTCTATCATACCTAAATCGACCTGATTCGCTTCCTTCTTCGGGTTTTCAGATTCCTTTCATTTCCAACAGTCCTTCTTCAAGTGTCCAATCTTATTGCAGTTCAAACATTTTGCATTACACTTATTTCCCTTCAATTTCGATTCGGAATACCCCCTTTGTTTTTATCCTCTTTCCTTTGAGCGTCCTCTAGCTACCATGGCTTTTGATGCAGCTATTTCAGTGTTGGATTTCTTTCATACTTCTTCACACACGAGAGCTCCCATGACTGATTCAAACTTCAAAGAATCAACAGTGCTCAAGCTGATTGAAGTTACGAAGTGATCCAATGATTCAGGCAGAGAACAGAGCAAGGTTATGGTTTTATCTTCTTCCTGTATTTTAACTTCCATATCTGTTAATTGACATATTAGTGTGTTAAAAATATTCAAATGCTCTGCATAGTTTGAACCTTCTTTCATTCGAAGACTGTATAACTTCCTTTTCAGATAAATTATGTTGGTTAACGACTTTGTCATATAGAGTTTTTCAAGTTTTTACCGCAATCCTGAAGCTGTAGTCTCTTAAACAATATTGAAGAGAACTTCATCCACCAGGCATAACCAGATGGTACTGAGAGCTTGGGCATCCAAGTCCTCCTGGTCTGAAGTAGTCATGGTAGCAGGTTTCTTAGTTGCCCCATCCAATGCCTTGTGCAACCCTTGTTGCAGAAGAAAATCCATAACCTTCAGTTTCCAAAGAGCAAAATTGCTCTTTCCGGTGAATTTCTCTACCTCGAATTTCGCATTCGACATCTTGGCCATTTTTTTCTTCTCCTAGGGTTTCAGTCTTTTCAGCAAAGGTTTATATTTCCTTATTTTCCAATGAAATTTTTTCCTTCAACTAAGGTGTATATTTCCTTATTTCTCCAAAAAAAAAAAAAAAATTAAATAGAAAAAACCCTTTTTAAAAAAACTTTTTTTTCTCCTTTCCTTCAATAAAAAAAATGTCTTCTTTTCATTCAATTTCAAACATTCACCCTTTATTTAAAAATTTCTGAAACAAAAGTTTCTCTCAAATTTGACCACAAAAAAAAAATTACTCGGATTCAACACGTAGGTCTAGTAGCACTGTTGGCAGCAACTGTGGCAGCAAACCGATCAAACAGGCTCAGTACGCACTTCCTCTGTAGACTCTACACGCTGATCAATCATGCAGACATCACACACTCTGGTTTTCACATGTAGGGGAGACAGTAAGTAGAGGGTTTGAAAGAACATGTTCTGGTGTTCACGCACACAAACTCTCGGATGCTTCCCCTTTGTGCAAACACGCAAGAAGATTCATGCTCTGGTCACACCTTCCCAGCGTATACCTCATGCAGACTATTGTTTTTTTCTTCTCCACACAGATTCTGGACAGTATTCCACAGCGCTCTGGTCTTCACCTCATGCAGATCAGGTCCTCACACAGCTGTTGGTTTTGGATTCACACAGGCTGGATTGCCTGGACCCTCACGCAGGCTGGATTACCTCTTCTTCAACGCCAGTTCTGGACTCTTCAAGCTCACGCTCTGCTCTGATACCAATTTTTGTATCAATATGTGAAATAATGAAGAAAAAAAAACTTAACACAATCGGTTATACATTTACCAAGACAAGAAACTGAATTCACAGACACAAATAGATACTCAGGATTTACGTGGCAAAAGCTGGACAAGGTGTCAAGGAAACATCCACGGGGCAAGGGATTGGAATTTATTATTAAACAATGATTCTCCGCTCATACATTTCATGGGCATTCACTAGTTTTATATCATCGACCTCCGTTACATAACTCACATTTCGGTATAAAACTATCTAGTTACATTTCACTCAAAATTACTAATTCGTTTTCAAACTAACATATCTCACCAAATAGCATCATGTCAATATGATGTTTGTGTTGCATCACCTGCAACCATTCATCATTAGCCATCAACTCTTCATCAAATTCCACATCAGTAATATTAATTGTTGGATTCAACATAGCATTGACATCTCGAAAGGCAGTTTTATTTAGCCATCTTTGTCGCTAGATTCACCAAACTTTCACTAGAAATCTCTATTGCTAGAATTACCAAATCATCATCATCAAGCTCTGTTACTAGATTCATCAAATTTTTTTCCACCTGTGGTTATGCACAGTGGAGTTCGTGAGCATCTACGTGCTCCTTCTCTCTTGCTTTTATAACTTCTTCACAGACATCATCCATGTGTGACTGAGCACTGTGGGTTTCAATAATCCATTCATTTGGATGTAGATTTTCTACTATAGATCCACCTTCATTTTCAACTTCAATACTCCCCCTTGGAACAAAATACCACTCCAGGGTTTCCAAGTCCTCCTTGTCTATCTTGGCTTCTGAAATCAAGGGAAGAATGGTGTCATCGACATATTCTTTTATCCATTTCAATGCAAAGGAATCCTTTTGCTTCTTCACTTCCACATCTAAAAAGATCTCAAACTTGCTTTGACACTCTTAGCCTCTTGGCTTTCCCCATTTCTTACTCAATTAACAAAAAAAAAAATAGCTTCCTTTCTCTAATTCCCTTCCATATAATATCCTTTTAAAAACATTACATTATATATCTTTTTCCAAATCACATGGAACTTATTAAAAGATTACATGGACACTTTATAAATAAAATGAATCTTATCTCACATTCGAATTAAAAAAATAAGAATTGAAATAAGCCAATTTAAAATAATACAGTCATACTCATTTGACCTTTTTTTTTGCTCGCAATTGGAATGCTCATAAGCTCCTTCCTTATGAAGACTCGGCTTCAAAATTCGAAGACTATGTTGACCATTGAGTCCATAGACTCTGTAACTACTTTTCCTTTTTTTCAAGAATGACTGTAACGCACTGTGATCCGTTCAAAATTCGAAGACCATGTTGACCATTGAGTCCGTAGACTCTGTAGCCGCTCTTCCCTTTTTTGAAGAATTACTGTAATGCATTGTTAGCCGTTCGAAGGGTGCGGCTTTTCCTTTTCACAATGATGAAGCTTCGACATTATGAACATTTTTTGCTCATGCAACCAATAGGCATTGCTGCTACTGTTTTAGTGAGCTTCACAACGGCCATTACCTTGAGTTTTCCATCGAATCGCACTCCCAATCCGCTTCTTTTGTCCTCTCATGGCTTCTGGACCTCTTTTTTAAATATCACGGGTAACGCTGACACTCTATCTATGGGAGGAGTAGAGATTGCGTTAGAGCGGAAACTATGCGAGTAAAATAAAACTAACGCGTCTCGTTTTCTTACTGTTGGGTTGAGTGTTACTAACGCTAATGCGTTTGCTGAATTTTTGGACTGTGCTAATATATAATGGATTAACAACTCTAATGCACTAATGCATTAGTGTGGATGCATTTCGATTTTAAAATAAATATTGGCCTTCTTCTTGAGAACTTGCTCTCTCTCTCCTGCTTCTTGGTCGACTAAACTTATGCTGCTCTCTCAAAGAGGCTTATGCTTTCTCTTCACTCACTTCTTCTACTCTCTCAAAGAGGCTTAGGCTTTCTCCTCACTCACGTTGCTGCTCTCTCTGAGTCTTATGCAAACTTGTCTCTCTCTGTTGTTCTCAAGGAGTCTTACATAAACTCAGCTCCCATACCATTCCAAAAATTGAAGAGAACAAAATATGGAGCAAAGAACTTGCTCTACTTACTCTTCTCAGTATTACAAATCACTTAAATAATGTTACATTGGAAACCTCAGTCATAAATGATGGGAGTCAAACTCTTAACTGGACTTAATTGAAATGAATTTCACACTTGTGGAGGTTTTCCACAGGTATTGGTAAACATTCCAAACTAACAACTAGGATCCCCAGTGTCATGACACCAAGACAACGGTAGTCTTTGAACCACTCTAAGCGAGGTGCAACACCGCCGAACACTTTCTTTTCACCAATAATTATGTTCGTGGAGTATGCCTAACCACTTATCCTACTTAGTTTGTGTTTCTCAACCAAGTAATATTAATGTTTCCTTTATACCAATGGACACCCATACACATTCATTAACATCCGCAATTATACATGAAAAACACAATTGCACAGTATAAAGGGAACGACATCTCCCTAAAAAATGAGTCTGCCCAACAATATATATTATACAGTCTTTTACAAGATACAGGCTTTATAAGTATACTTGGAAACCCCAAGTTTCATACTTAGCCAAATTTACAATCTTCAGCAAAACTCGATTGCCTAGCTCGTCGATACCTCCGCATGGTCACCGCACGACTCACCAACCCTTCGTTCACCTTGTCACACGATCATGTTGTTTGCCCAACTTGGGCACGCCTCCAAGTTGCCACACAAGGGCGCCTCCACCCGAGACACACCTTCATCCACAATCTCAATACTTCACCAAGTCACTGTGCACAATTGCATGACAAGCGGGGGCTCACCCGAGTCACCCAAGAACCTGTGCCAAGTCGTCGCACAAACCGAGTGCTCCTACACATCACCCGGGCGCCACACAAACCGTGCAGGCCTTTCTCCAACCGGTGGGCGACCCTGCCCACGCCCTTCACCCAAAACCGATAGATAGCACTAACTCTGTGCGTCCTTGCCCAAGAATGAGCGCATCTCCAACTGCGCCTTTCTTCCTTTGCTGCGCCCACACCTTGTTCTGTGCACTCCTCTTTGTTGAGTGATGAGTGAATGATGGTGGAAATGCCTCCAATGCATCTCCAATATATACGCCATCACAAATGCTCTAATCTTCAAGTCAACCTCCTCTCCAAATGTATCACCCACCGTTGGCTTCAGTACATTTGTTGGCTGGCCTCCATATGTTTTACACCATGCTTCCACGCATATAAGTAGCTCGGCCAACCTTCATTATGCGCATAACACATCATCACATATCCAAGGGAGCTCGCACTTCCTTCAACCTATTGTTTGTTCGACCTTCCACCCGCAGTCGCACTCTACCCGGTCATGGTTGTTCATCGACGGAGCTGCAGGTCCTTACATCCTCCTCCACTTGAAATCGTTGTCGTCCTCGACAACATACCATCCTGGTAGCCATCCACCAAGATCAACAATATATGTCTCATCCTCGGTCCATGATGTCAACTCCTCCACATACTTGCAGACATCCCTACAACATATGTAGAACTACCATCTCCACCATGTGTCATCCTCGTCTTGTGAATTTTCCTCCTCGTCTGCCTAATGTCAACATCTCTCTGGTACGCTGCTAGCCCCCATAACTTGAACTAGTTGGGTGATCAATCCAACTGTCACGCTCAAATCATAAGAATGTCCATCCTTATGCCTTCACCAGTCTATCTCAGATTCTGCCACATCTCGGACTCACCAAGAATCTCACCACCATGCTCAAGTCCATGGAAACTCCATCCCATCTGCAACATGTCATGATGCTTGCTGCCAAGCCATCCTTGCACCATTTGTCATACCTGCTCAACCTATTTTAAGGACTCACTGCCATGAGCAGCTAACAATGAGCCCCATCTTCTTTCCCATCTAAGAAGATGTGGAGGGAGTAGAGCCTGAAGGCTCACCCTCACTAATCAACTCAATCCATTTGTCAGGATCTTCTATCTCCATCCTCTGTAGATAAGTGACCTGATCCTCCTTTCGGACATTCGGCGTCACATATGCCTCATCATCATCATCATCATCATCATCCTCGACCACTTCTAGCCTTATTGAAAAATCCAAGATACTATCAGAAAGAGTCCTAATGACCAATGACTGTTCAGTAAGCTTTGTCTCAACCATAGACAACCGCTTACTCATGCCTTCCATCCACTTCTGATCCTCCATTTGCATCACTGCCAACTTACAATCAGGCTTTGTCACTCTAATGGTTGGTACAGCAATGGGTACATCCTCTCTTCCATCGTAAATGTACAACTTCTTCAAATGTGGAACAATCATAGCATCGAATTGTTTCAAGAATTCCATTCCCAGCACAAGTTCATAGTCATCTATTTGCACTATAGTGAAGTCGACCTTCCCTATCCATTCACCTAGTGTTGTGTCCACCTTTTCAGCTACACCAAGAACATGATCAAGAGGAGAATTGACTATCTTCATCTATGCTTTCACCGCTACAAATTTCAGCCCAATCCTTCTCACAGTATCTTCACCCATGAAGTTTTGAGAGGCCCCGCTATCCACCATAGTGAGTACATCAACATCTCCAACCTTCATCCAAACATACTCCAACTTGTTCCTCTCGGGATCCCTCCAAGAGATCACCTCTGTAGCAGCAGCAACACCAAGTATCTGCATCATCCCCACAAAAGCTTCTTCATTCTTCGCATTAGATTGTGCAATCGCAACGACTTTTGGTCTAGAAGGGAAATTCTTCACCATATGTGGTTCAGCACATATCCAACACTTCAAGGATTTCTTTGTCTTTGACTTATCATCCGATTTTGAAGCATCCTCTTTCTTCTTCTCTTTCGACTTGTCAGAATTCTTCTTCCTATCATCAAAAGTCTCATCATAATGCTCCACCAACCTTTCCACAGTAGCAAAAGATTCTTCAAGTGTGCTAATCCTCTGCCTCTTCACTTCATTGCATGCCTAAGGCTTCAACCAAATAATGAAATTGAACACCTTGTCCCTCTCCGCCATGTCAGGATGTTCCAAAACCGCACTTGCAAACTCCCACTGATATGTCTGAAGGTTCCCTGTCTGCTTTATGAACTTTATCTTTATCCTTTCTTCCCAAGTTTCATCCTGAGCACTGAAATGGGTCTGCAAAGCTTTCTTCATCTCATCCACAAAGTAATGTCACCAGCAGTGCCATTGGAAATCTAATCCATTCTCCTTCGCCACCATATCTTAACATCCTTTGTCAAGAACTGAGCAGCTACGTTGACCTTCGTCTCATCATCAGATAGACTCAATCGTTCAAGTATTGCTCCATGTCCCATAGAAAGTTGCCAAGAGTTTTTGCACTCCTTGTACCATCATAAGATTCTGGTTCCTTGACTTTCACATGAGGCACTCCTCCACCTAAGTTATTCCTCGCAGCCTTCTTCAACACCACGATCTCATCTTTGGCTTCGCCAAGAGATTTCTGCAAGTCCACGATCTCTACAAGACCTCCGTCTCTTGCCTCTTCAACCTCCTTGACCCTTACTTCAAGTTGTGTACACATAAGATCAGTGTACTCGTGTTGAGTCTAGAGTTCCTCGAGCTCCTCCTTCATCTTCGAGTTGGCCCCTTGATCTCTTTCGATCAATTCCATCTTCTTAGTCCAGAAGGCTTCCATGTCCTCCATCTTTTCCAACACTTTTTCGATGAACCCAATAGTAGTGTCTTTCAAACCGTGACTAGAGCCAACCTGAGATTCAGCTACCATTGCTAACATCTTCCTTATTCTTTGCAATCTAGTTTCGACCACCCAACAACTTCACCAAGATGCCTTTAACCTGAACCAGCCCTTGTTCCATTTATGTGAAACAACTTCCTTTACCTGTAAGTACCTGCTTCACTGTCTTCAATTTCCAAGTGTTTGCACACTCGCACTTCATCACGAGCAACCCTGCTCTAGCACTAGCTCCAACCGAGCTCTGATACCAACTCACGATAGTGTAGTGGGATCAACACTTCTTCATTAACACGGATATCAACTCTGATACCAACTGCCAACCGCTCTAGGCGATGTACGGCACCGCAGAACAATTTCTTTTCACCAATACTTATGTTCATGGACTACGTCTAACCACTTATCCTACTTATTTTGCATTTCTAAACCAAGTAATATTAATGTCTCTTTTATACCAATGAACACCCGTACACATTCATTACATCAGCAATTATACATGAAGAACACAATTGCACAGTATAAAGGGAGGGGAAACTCCCTGACCAATGAGTCTGCCCAACAATATATATTATATAGTCTTTTACAAGATACAAGCTTTACAGGTATACTTGGAAACCCCAAGTTTCATACTTAGCTAAATTTAAAATCTTCGGCAAAACTCGGTTGCCTAGCTCGTTGGTACCTCAACATGGTCGCCGCATGACTCACCAACCCTTCGTTCACCTTGTCGCACGATCGTGTTGTTTCCCCAACTTGGGCGCGCCTCCAAGTTGCCACACACGGGTGCCTCCACCTGAGACACACCTTCGTCCACAATCTCAACACTTCACCAAATCATCTTGCACACTTGCATGACAGGCAAGCGCTCACCCGAGTCACCCAAGAACCCATGCCAAGTCATCGTACAAACCGGGCGCTCGCCAACGTTTCACCGGCGGCGCTCCTGCACATCACTCTGGTGCCACACACATTGTGCACACCTTTCTCCAACCAGAGGGTGACCCTGCTCACGCCCTTCACCCAAAACCGAGAGATAGCACTAACTTCGTGCGGCCTTGCCCAAGAACGGGCACATCTCCAACTGCACCTTTCTTCCTTTGCTGCGCCCACACCTTGTTCTACGCACTCCTCTTTCTTGAGTGATGAGCAAACGATGGTGGAAATGCCTCCAACGCATCTCCAATATATAAACCATCACAAATGCTCTAATCTTCAAGGGTGCCTCCTCTCCAAATGTATCACCTACCGTCGGCTTCACTAAATTTGTTGGTTGGCCTCCATATGTTTTACACCATGCCTCCACGCATATAAGTAGCTCGCCGAACCTTCATTATGTGCATAACACATCATCACATATCCAAGGGAGCTCGCACTTCGTTCAACCTGCTGTTCGTTCAACCTTCCACTCGCAGTCGCACTTTACCCTGTCGCAGTCGTTCATCAGCGGAGCTACAGATCCTTACACCCAGGGAGGAAATTATGAATTCCATAGAGGTGTAGTGATTCTTCCAACACCCCCCCTCAAATGCAGCTCGGGGGAATCGAACCTAGGTCCATAGAGGTGTAGCGATTCTTCCAACACCCCCCCTCAAATGTAGCTCGGGGGAATAGAACCTGGGTCCAAGCTCTAATACCATGTGGAGGTTCGTCGTTACACCAAAACCCGCAGGTGATTGGTAAACGTTGCAAACAATAACTAGGATCCCCAGGCTGGAAATTAGAGATTCTATAGAGCTGCGGTGATTTTTCCAATACCCCCCGTCAAATGCAACTTGGGGGAATCGAACATGGGTCCAAGCTCTGATACCATGTGGAGGTTTTCCGTTACACCAAAACCCGTAGGTGTTGGTAAACATTCCAAACCAGCAACTAGGATCCCTAATGTAAGGACCTGTTGTTCTTACCACACGCTCTGGCATGTAGTGTGATGGCGAAACAACAAAGTGCGAGTTCAGACTTACATATGCGTGAGGTTATGTTATAATGAATGCATAAAGGAAGGAGGACGAGCTATTTATATGCGTGGAGGCATGGGTTTGAATGTATGGAGGCTGACCTACACTTGGAACGAAAGCCGACGATGTTTGTGGGTGTTTGCAATGGAAGTGTAGGGCGTTGGCAAGTCGGCTGGGCAGCCAAGACTTGCCCAATGCACCATATAAGTTAACAAGCATGGAGCTCATTTGAAACAACAACTTCGCTAATCGCTCAATGAGGAAGAGGTGCATGGAACAAGTATAGCCGCAAAAAGAAGGAAGACGCATATGGTGATGCACCCATCCTTGGGCGAGGCTACACGGAGGAGAAACGCACATCTTGGTTTTGGGTGAAGGGCATGGGCAAGGTTGCTCGGTGATTGTGTGAGGCGTGCACGGTGTATGTGTGGCACCCGGTTTGTGTGAAAGTGCGCCCGATGGTGGAAATAGAGGAGTGCCCGGTTTGTGCAAAGGTGCCCAACGGTGAACGGAGGAGCACCCAGTTTGTGCGACAACTTGGCATGGGTTCTTGGGTGACTCGGGTGAGTGCCCGCCCGTCGTGCAAGTGTGCACGGTGACTTGGTGGAGTGTTGAGATTGTAAACGGAGGTGTGTCTCGGGCAGAGGCACCCATGTGTGGCGACTTGGAGGCGCGTCCGAGTTGTGCAAACAACACGATTGTTCGACGAGGTGAACGAAGAGTTGATGAGTCGTGCGGCAACAGAGGTGCCAAAAAGCTCGGCAACCGAGTTTGCCGAAGTTGTGAAAATTGGCTGTGTAAATTTGGGATTTCCCAAGATTTAACTTGTGCTTTGTAAAAGTAAAAATTGTATAATATATTGATTCGGGCATACTCATATTGCAGGGAGTTGCCCCTCCCTTTATATTGTTGGGCATTTATCTTGTATAATGTTGTTGATAATGAATGTGTATGGGTATTCATTGGTATAACAGAACACATTAATAATACTTGGTTGCGAAAAAAAAACTAAGTAGGAAAAGTGGAATGTTAGGCGTAGTCTACAATCATAAGTATTGGTGAAAAGCAAACGATTGGTAGTGCCGCACCTTGCCTAGCATGGTTGGAAGACTATCGTAGGCTTGGGGGCATGACAGTTGGTCTCAGAGCTGATATCTGAGTTGACGATGAAGTACAGATCCCACTACACTATCATAAATTGGTATCAGAGCTTGGTTGGAGCTGGTGCTAGAGCAAGGTTGATCATGACGAAGTGACAGTGGAAGCATGTACTTGCAGGTGAAGGAAGCTAGTTTCACATACAAGTGGAACAAGGGCCAGTTCATGGTTGCACGGAATTGGGTGAAGCTAGTGAAACAGGTTTAGCAGGAGTGAAGCCTAGTGGTTGGGCCAAGGTGAACGACAAGGCATGGCAGATTTGGAAGAATGCGAAGGGAAGCTGTTGCTTACCTTATACAGGTTGAAGTAGATGAAAGAAGTGAATCCCCAGATCAGAAAGGAACTTGAAGTCTTGGAAACAAATGTTGAAGACAGACTTCTTCGACTTGGATGGACAATGGAGAAATATGAAGTTGCAGATTGGAGTCACAAGGAAGACGAAGCCGTGATGTTTGAAGATGGTGCAGACATGACCATGATGGAGGATGAACTTGAGGTTGATCAAGTTGGACCAAGATCGTGTAGTTTGCAGACATGTATCGGTGAGGAGACTCACATAGAGCAGCCTCATGATGATGAAGTAAGTATTGATACTTGTGTTTCACTTGAGCATTTGGTAGATGGACTGTATGCAGGGAAGGGAAAAGCCAGTTTGCCAATGCTAGGGAGCATCTTACCATGGATGACTATGATGAGACCTTGTATGGAGAAGCAAGGGTTGTTGATTGTTAGAGGACTTGTTGGGGTTGTTTGTGACCTTATAGTAGAAGGTACAAAGGCCCATGATAAGGGAGGGACATGATGATCCTTGCGGATGAATGGGTCATGCTTTAGTCACATTGGCTAAGTGTCCGGCATGACTCGTGGATGGATTGGAGGGCACACACTTGAGTTACTTGGGTGGACTTCTCATGGCCGAGACCAAGAGTAAGTCTTGGTGGAACCTTTAGTTGGGAAGCTATGATGGAAGAGACTCCTGATGTGATGATGATGTGGTTGGGTGACCGAGTTCACTAGACCAAAGACTGCAACTTGGATAGGGATGACCAATTGTTGTGATGGGTCTACCTGGTTGGACTACATGGGAAACTTAGTCGTGGAAATCAAGTTGGATACATGAAGCATGACAGTCTTATGCAGGGACATTATGTGGGAGCACTTGTAGAGATGTTACTTATGGGCGTCCAATAAGGAGTGTCGAGGCAGGGGTGTTGTGCAGGTGGGTTTGCTGATGTGACATGGAGATTTTTTACTTATGAGCCGATGGAGAGGTTGTGCACTCTTGTACAACAAGGCCATGGATTTGGATGGAGTTGTGAGCAGACTATGGAGCATTCCTACTACGTGGAGAGCTGATGCATCTTGCAAAGAACTTTGGGCTGAGACTTGTATGCTTTCTGAGATGTTGGTTGGGGATGGCTTATGGAGCTCATGATGACATGAGGTTGTTGTGACTTTTGGAGACTTCATATATGGTGGACTTGGAGGATCTGATGCATTGAGGAGCTGAGGTTAGAGACTTTGATGCAGGATGGGGTGCATACTTTCAAGTACATGTATGGGAATGGCTTGAAAAAGTGACTTGATGTGGAGGATCGATATGAGACACTTTGGAGTGATGGAGTTACGACGATGATGATGCCTTGGTGGCAACACTTGGGCATGGGTTGAGTCGACACTTATCCACTTTTGACACATGGGAACTAATTGATCTATGATCATGGGCAGCACATGGATAGATGAGACAGGTGTATACTTGTTTCTATGACAGACTTGAGGGATGGTACATTGTAGATATGATGGAGGTTGCTTCATGAACATGG
This sequence comes from Pinus taeda, assembly GCA_000404065.3. Classification (NCBI taxonomy): domain Eukaryota; kingdom Viridiplantae; phylum Streptophyta; class Pinopsida; order Pinales; family Pinaceae; genus Pinus; species Pinus taeda. Next base: position 70,406 of record APFE031659467.1, read on the forward strand.
ATGTGGCACACCGAGACTTGGAGATTGATGAGATGGTCTCTTCATGTTGAGGAGGCACACATATGGATGATGTTGGGATATATGTGGCTGAATTTTGCGTAGCACATTAGTACTAAACATCATGGACTGCATGTTGCAAATGAGATGAGGACTACTTCATGGACCTGAGCATGGCTTACTTACATGGAGATGGATTCTTGATCGAGTTGAGGATGTGACGGGATGTTCTGAGAAACCACTGAGGGTGGCATGAGGATGTGCATTCTCATGGTTTGAGCGTGATAGTTGGATTGATCACTCGACTAGTTCAGACATGGGTGCCGACATGTACAGAGATGTGTTAGCATTGTGTTGGAGTATCATGGCAGTAGTTCACATGAGGATGACACATGATGAGGTCGACACGATGTTGCAGTGGGCGTGTAGCTTAAGATGGAAGGGCCAACCTTCCATGATGGAGAGCAGCATGTGGAGATTGTGACAGGGTCGTCGATGATCATGGATTGAGATGATTTTCGATGTATGACATACCGATGGGGTGTATAACTTGGTATGGTGATCTCGATGACAAATGGTTGCCGGGAGGAGACATGATGAAGACCATGGTTCTACATATATTGCAGGGATCTTTGCAGTATGTGGAGGAGTTGACATCATGTGCGAGATAGACATTAATGATCTTGGTGGATAGTTACCAGGATGGTATGTTGTCGAGGGCGACAACGACTTCAGGTGGAGGAGGATGTAAGGACCTGCGGTTGTTACCACACGCTCTGGCATGAAGTGCGATGGCGAAACAGCAAAGTGCAAGTTTAGACTTACATATGCATGAGGTTATGTTATAATGAATGCATAAAGGAAGGAGGACGAACTATTTATATGCGTGGAGGCATGGGTTTGAAGGTATGGAGGCCAACCTACACTTGGAACGAAAGCCGACGATGTTTGTGGGTGTTTGCGATGGAAGTGTAGGGCATTGGCAAGTCGTCTAGGCAGCCAAGACTTGCCCAACACACCATATAAGTTAACAAGTGTGGAGCTCATTTGAAACAAAAACTTTGCTCATCGCTCAATGAGGAAGAGGTGCGTGGAACAAGTATAGCCGCAGCAAGAAGGAAGACGCATATGGTGATGCGCCCATCCTTGGGCGAGGCTACATGGAGGAGAAACACACATCATGGTTTTGGGTGAAGGGCGCAGACAGGGTCACCTGACGGTTGGGTGAGGCGTGCATAGTGTATGTGTGGTGCCCAATTTGTGTGAAAGTGCGCTTGACGGTGGAAACAAAGTAGCGCCTGGTTTGTGCAAAGGTGCTCAATGGTGAATGGAGGAGTGTCCGGTTTGTGCGACGACTTGGCACGTGTTCTTGGGTGACTCGGGTGAGCGCCCGCTCATCGTGCAAGTGTGCACGGTGACTTGGTGGAGTGTTGATATTGTTAACGGAGGTGTGTCTCGGGCAGAGGTGCCCGTGTGTGGCGACTTGGAGGCGCGCCCGAGTTGGGCAAACAACACAATCGTGTGAGAAGGTGAACGAAGGGTTGGTGAGTCGTGCGGTGACCGTGCGGAGGTGCCGATGAGCTGGGCAACCGAGTTTGCCGAAGTTCTGAAAATTGGTTGTGTAAATTTGGGGTTCCCTATGATTTAACTTGTGCTTTGTAAAAGTAAAGATTGTATAATATATCGATTCGGGCAGAGTCATATTGCAGGGATTTGCCCCTCCCTTTATACTGTTGTGCATTTCTCTTGTTTAATGCTGTTGATAATGAATGTGTATGGGTATTCATTGGTATAAAGGAACACATTAATAATACTTGGTTGTGAAACACAAACTAAGTAGGAAAAGTGAAATGTTACGTGTAGTCTACAATCGTAAGTATTGGTGAAAAGAAAACGATTGGTAGTGCTGCACGTTGCCTAGCACGGTTGGAAGACTACCATAGGCTTGGGGGCGTGACACCCAAGGTGGAAATTACGGATTCCATAGAGGTGTGGTGATTCTTCCAACAACACTTGGAGGGACGGTTTTAACACCTAACAAGTGGTTGGAATTAGATTGTCGAAGATATTCAGCGCGACGAGGCTTTTAATTAGGTTACAGATTAGAGCGGTGGTCAATGTAATCTCTGGCACATCATCTCCGTAATGTATGCTTTAGACATGCTGAAACCTACTATTAATGAAATAAAAGTACGATAAATCTTTAGTACTTCGGCTCACAATTTATGGTTAGAATTTATTGGTGAAGTCACATTGTTACAAAGTCCATTTGCAAGTATGCATTTTAATGAAAACTTGGTATCTGTCACATAACTGACTTTAGATGTTGAAGCCGGAGCAGAAACGTTTAGATAAACAGCATCAATAAACAGAAACGGTTTTCTTCACTTTTGGGAAAGGCACGGTGGTTTTTGTTAAAGACCAACGAAAAGCTTTCATACGTTTGCAAATTACAAACGGGTTGCATGAATAATAAACTCTGAACATTTATATCATAAATACATAGCCTTTCTTACCACGAAAAAAACTGAATTCTCATGCGTGTCCCAAAAATTGACAATTGAAGATAGTTATTATTTCTATCTGTTATTACTCTAAGCCAAATATTGCTTTTTGGCTTCAAAATAGAGGAAAAGCATTTTAGTTTTGAATTTATTTTCCGAATGAACGGAGTTTATATGGCAAAACCGCTTCGTTAATGTCTTGTTTTTTACTTTCCTTCTTGCTCTTTGAATATCTCGGGGTTGCTATTTGGACTCTAGAATGCAAGTCATACAAGGATAGTGTTAACCGCTAGAAAGTCGCTGTTTTGATGTTGTGTTAGAGTGTCATAGAAGTCAAACGGTCAAAAAATATTGTTTTCGAACAACGGTTGTTAACATCATTGGTAGAAGTCTGAATAAAAACGCTGTGGCGGTGTTTTATCCGATGGATCATAGCCCAGTTACAGGCCCGCGGCGCTCCTCCTGATTTGCACCCATTTATTAACTAATAAGATATAAATAGTTGGGTTAGTTTTTGTGGCTTCGTGTGTAAGACATAAAGGAGGATCCAAGTTCGATGTCTTTGATTCCTGCCTAAAACTATGTACCTGCAATCAAAGCTGTCAAGGCAGACAAGGTTATCAAGGATTCATGACAGAGAAGTTTACACTCAGTATCATTCTCTACAACAGGAAAGTGTGCAGGCACTTTCAGCAGCAGATTTTCATTGGAAAATAAAAGTAGCAAGATATATCCTTCGTAGATTTCAGGAAATAGCCGACTTTATTTGCAAAGAATGTTGCTGCAGCGCGTATCATGAAGGGGCTACCGGGCACCTAGGACTTCAATATGGTCGTTTCCTCCGTTCAAGGGAACCAATGCGACAAACTCGTTTCCGCGACGAGGTTTCCCATAGGGTTAAAGACAATAACAAATGCATTAGAATGTGATAAAAAAACAACATAGGCATTTTTACTTTCTTAGTTTAATGCCAACTGTTCACTTGGGTTTGTGGTCGATGTGTGCCGTTGGACCTAGACATTTTATTTCCATTTGTTTAATTCGAACTGGTCACTCGGGTTTTAGTCAAGGCGCGTGATTGGATTGTTTGGCATAAAAATTCCGTATTATAAGTAATGAACATGTTTAACCTACGATTATTGAAATAAAAACTAGAAAGCTTCAGGATAGATAAGAGCAACCGCACATGTACGATATTCATTTGCAATTATGAATGCGAATGAAAACTTTATACCTCTCACAAAATAGGGTTCCTTGTACCGGAGATGATGTTGTGCTGCTGTTCATAAAAAGAGCACCAAATATTCGGGAGAAACTTTCGTAAGTGTAACCTCGCCTCGGAACATTTTGTATAAATCCACCTATAGTCTAGAAATCATATTCTAAGAACCATAAATCAGTAGTTTTGTTTGTTTAAGAAGAAATGGCTTGGTACGGGGAAGGAGTTACTCCTCGTGAGTATCTCCTCCTAATATTTTTCTTGATAGGGTCAAAATGAATGGAATTAGTCTATGTATTTACCTTAGTATTAATAATTAGTATTAGTATGTATTTTTAAGGGAAATAATAAAATAAGGTTTCTATAGAATCTATTAAATTTATAAAAGGGATAGGAGCTACACATTGGATTATTCTTAATTGTCTATTCTATTTTGTTTTCTTCGGAACTTGGTGTGGCCACTTTTAGGGACAAAAACTCATGGTGAATTTGTCTAGTGGATCCATCCAAGGTCTACAATTGAGCTTCAGTGTCTTAGATCAGTCTTTTAACGAGCAGTAGTGCACGCCATTTGCACGAGCTCCAGTTTTATTGTATGGGCATGTATTTTGTTTTCGGGTAATAATATAAATTAAAAGGTTGTATTTCTAGATCCTATGTGTTCTTGTTCTTGATGAAAATTTGTTTGGAATAAAAACAATAAAATATTCTAGTTCTATTGAAGTTTTTATCGTTTGGAATTCTGGAATCTTATAATGGTATTAGAATTGTGCATCCTACCTAAATAATATAAATAATATATAGAAGAATCTTGAGTGAGATCTCTTCTCCCCTGGCAGTCATTTCCATGTAAGGTGATATTTGATATCACCTAATTCGCTTCATTTTTGTTTTGTTGTAAGGGCGGACCAGTCTATAATCAGAAGAAATGAATTTCTTAAAAATAAATAAATATATATATATATATATATATATATATATATATATTATATATATATATATATATATATATATATATATGTGGTATCAAGGATTCTGGTTTCTAAATTTATCTGGAGGCGCCAAATAGGTTGATTGGGTCCAAGGAAGGCATAGCCCCTACCGCCACAAATGACAAGACTCGAAATCATAGATCCCTCGTGCCACTATTCAAAAATTAAATCTGTGTTTGGGGTCGATTGTGATCCACAGCAAGAACAAAGGTTCGAAGCCGCATGTTTAATAGGAACCCTCAATGTAAGGTGATATTTGGTATCACCCTAATGTTGAAAACGTAATTTCAACTGCGCATCGAGTGAGCAGAGCAGCAGCTTGGAAATTTCAGCGATGAGCGATTCAGCGATGAGCGATCCGCCGATATCGCATCGGCGAAATGGCAGTAGGGGCTTATAATTTTTTTTTTGTGTTTGCGTTGAGCGATCGCCGATATCGCTATCGGCGTATCGCTATCGGTGAAACCAAATGGGCAGACTTTACCATGAGCTATGTTGCGACCCGATAACCCGGACCCGACGGGTATTCAACATTTTGTTAATATTATTTCAGTTCCGCCAGCGGCTCTTTTTATGTCTTAATGAATTTTAGGCATATGTTAAAATATATTGTATCGGAGGTATCGGCAGAGATTGCGATCGGCATATCGCAATCGGGGAAACCAAGAGTGAACAATTGTTCTTATATGCGTGCTATGCGATGAAGCCCGGACCCGATGGATTTCCAAAGCCAGATTCAATACTGGTTGAAGTACACACCTGCAAAATGAATTCAACGTGAAGTAAAAGTTAAATTACCGCCAGTTTTGTCAGTAAAACAGTAAATGCAAATTTACTATGGGTTGGTAAGTTTTTGATGAAGTTTTTTAATTTCTATCAGCGGGAGTATGGGCACAAGTAAAAGTTGGTAATCCCACTTAAATTTTATTGTTTTTCATCTTTACGGTACCATGGCAGGTGAAAATGGATGTAAGTTTTTTTTTTGGTTGTCATATATATGTAATTTTTTTTTGTTGAAATGTAATTTGAAAGGGAAGGCACAACAGTGCGTATGAGATGTTCTGTATATCCAAAATGATGCACGCAGCAGCGAAAAAATTATATATGTAATTTTCACACAGCAGTGAAATATTATTGGTGAATCCCTCTGTGAGAGAGGAAGATCATAATCTGTAACTGCAATCTTTTAATGAATAGAAATCCTTGGAGTGCAAAACTCTGTCCGATGCTAAGAATTATTTTTTATTTGTTTCCCTCGTGATAAAAACCCTGTGGCAAAACAGAGCATTGTCTCTGTGTACGGTTAATGTATGTTTTTGGGATTTTAAACAAAAAAAACTTCAACAGTGGTATTAGAGCACAGTTCAGGCTCTTTGAAGGTGTCAAAGAAGCTGAAGGAAGGAGTTTTCTGGCTGCAGTAAATCTTCTCTAGCAAAGTGAAGACTCAGTGAAAAAGATCCAGGTATTTCTCAAAGTTTTTTTTGTGTTGCTGCTGAAGAAACAATCAGTTATTTTAATACACAGTCAAGCATTTTATAACATAAGTTAAAGAGTGCTAGAATGGCTAGCACCAGCACCAACATGGGTATGTTTAATCCTCAATTCCCACAGTTCAATGGGAAAAACTATGACTATTTGGCAATAACCATGAGAGCCCTGTTTGCCTGTCAAGATTTATGGGAATTAGTTCAAGATGGTTTTGAAGAACCATCAGATGAAAATGA